>PITA01008009.1:54429-87604 GCA_004023965.1 Spilogale gracilis | reverse complement strand
TAAAAAAAAAAAAAAAAAAAAGATTTTATTTATTTATTTCACAGAGAGATCACAAGTAGTCAAGGAGAGAGGAAGCAGCAGGATCCCCTCCCTGCTGAGCAGAGCCCAATGCAGGCCTTGATCCCAGGACTCTGAGATCATGACCTGAGCCGAAGGCAGAGGTTTTAACCCACTGAGCTACCCAGGCGCCCAAATAAAATCTTAAAAAAAAAAAAAAAAGATGTTCTGTCATCAGGACTGGAACTTTGAGATAATAGTAATGTCTAAAAACGGTGGCGCCTGGGTGGCTCAGTTGGTTGGGCCACTGCCTTCGGCTCAGGTCATGATCCCGGAGGCCCGGGATCGAGCCCCACATCGGGCTTCCTGCTCAGCAGGAAGCCTGCTTCTCCCTCTCTCACTCCCCCTGCTTGTGTTCCCTCTCTAGCTGTGTTTCTGTCAAATAAATAAAAATCTTTAAAAAAAAAAAAAAATCTACTGAGCAGTCACTGTGTATTAACAGTGTATTCACTCATTTGATGCAATTTACAGGAAAAACGGAGCCACAGATGGAGAAAGGAGTTTGCCCAAGCCATGAAGCAAGTTAAGCCATAAAGCCAGGATTCAAATCCATTTTTTCCAGAGGCCACTCTCTCATCCTGGACTATGACTTACCACTTCTCTTATCATAGTCACACCAGCAAAAAAAGCATCCCATTCCAAAAATGAAGAATACTTTCTTTGCACAATCCAAAGTTCTCTGTCCAAGTCACTCATCAACTAACACAGATGCAACAGAAACTTGAAAATTAGTAATCACATACAATAGGTCTATATATATTTTTTTACAATAGGTCTATATTAAATTTGGTCATAAAATTCTATCACTAGTTGAAAAGTTAATTTCCTATTGTACAGCAAAGATTACAGAACATCGAAGGAGAGAAATTCCATTTTTGTTTAAATGGACAAGTTAAAAAAAGGCATACATGAGAAAAAACAAAGTCAGAAGTACTTCATAAATCAAGGGACTATTTAGTATTTTAATATACACCAAAAACATTAAATTGTCCTAAGTGGATATATTTAGAATTGTGTAGGATCTATTTATTTGAGACTACACAAGAGGCTAATCAAAAGTTGGGAAGTATAGTATTTTATACACATCAATGAAGATAGGATATACCTGCATGCCAAACAAGCAAAAACGCAGGAGTTATTTTCAAATAAGCTGTATGTACCTCAGTTTCAAGTGTCATTAACTCCACTTCTGAGGTGCCTTGATTATGTTACAATACCTAAAACAAGAAAGTATTTTGCTTTCAGCAGAAATCACATTTCATCTCAACCACATATATGAAAAGCTAGATTCTTTTTTTAATTTTTTTAATTTTTTATTTTTTTGAAAAGCTAGATTCTAAAGCCATCCCATACCATAGACTGTTTAAAATCAGACAATGAAGCAAACTTCTGAGTCTTAAAATCATCTTCTCCTTCATTCTAACACCCCACAGCCTTACCATATGGTATCACCAGGCATGTTATTAGTATGAATTAATAGCAGGAGGCAATGTTTTTTAAAAACTTATTTACTCTAAAGAGAGAGCAAGCAAGCAAGCCAGGGATGGGGACAGAGGCAGAAGAGACGAATTCCAAGCAGACTCTGCGGTGAACACAGAGCCTGATGTGGGACTCAATCTCATGACTCCCAAGATCATGACCTGAATGTGGCCAGTGTTTTAAAATGAACATCACTGAAGCCCCTGGGTGGCTCAGTCAGTTGAGCGTCTGCCTTCAGCTCCCGTCATAATCTCGGGTCCTAGGATCAAGCACGTCAGGCTCTCTGCTCAGCAGTGAGCCTACTTTCCCCCCTCCCTCTGCCTGATGCTCCCCCTGCTTATGCTGTCAAAGAAAAATTTTTAAAAAATAATTAAAAATCCCTGACTATACAAATACCCTATTTACCCGAAATCATTTCATAAAAGTGGTCTACTTTTCAGCTAAAACCTAATACTTAACTATTTTCTGTATACTTTTCTTTATATTTAAAATACTTAGTATTTTATAATTACTTTTACAAGTCAGAAAAACATTCTATGTTCCATTTTGAAATTTCATGTTCAGGTGCCTGGGTGGCTCAGTGGGTTAAAACCTCTGCCCTCGCATGATCCCGGGGTCTTGGGATCAAGCCCCACGCCTGCCTCTCTGCCTACTTGTGATTTCTGTCAAATAAAATAAATATAATATTAAAAAAAAATTCCATGTTCATTTTGAAAACCAAAGCATACTTGTTTTTTTTAAAGATTTTATTTTTTAAATTACTATATCTGGGGCACCTGAGTGCCTCAGTTTTAATCGTCTGCGTTCAGCGCAGGATGTGATCCTGGGATGGAGCCCCACATCGGGATCCCTGACTGGCGGGAAGCCTGCTTCTCCCTCTCTCTCTCTCTCTCTCCCTGCTTGTGTTCCCTCTCTGTGTCTCTGTCAAACAAATTAAATCTTAAAAAAAAAATAAAAAAGTAATTACTATACCTAATGTGGGGCTGTAACACACAACTCTGTGATCAAGAGCTGCACGCTTCACTGAGCCAGCCAGACACCCTAAAGTACACCTTTTTTTTTTTTTTTTTTTTTAAAGATTTTATTTATTTGACAGAGAGACACACAGCCAGAGAGGGAACACAAGCAGGGGGAGTGAGAGAGGGAGAAGCAGGCTTCCCGCCAAGCAGGGAGCCCGATGTGGGACTCGATCCCAGGTCTCCGGGATCATGACCCGAGCTGAAGGCAGTCGCTTAACCAACTGAGCCACCCAGGCGCCCCTAAAGTACACCTTTCTTAAAAATTAAGGGCACAATCAAAACTGACGCATCAACTTAAGCTTCACTGTGGTATGTTGAAGGATGATGAGTAGAAATTCAGCAATTCAATGAAGATAAGTGACAAATGCTAAACATACACAAGGAAAAAAAAAACTAATGCAAATGGTTACAATAAAAATCTTTATTTAGGTTTGGTCAGTACAGGTAAGATATATTGGAGTCACAGAGCAATATGCATTAACAGGATACAACAGTTCATAAAAACTGAGTAACTATGCACACAAATTTCTTAAACATTCAGTCACCTAAAGAGAAAATGCACAGATGTATGGTGGAAAAAACTGTATCTAACACTGAAACTACTATAGGACTCCATCAGCAAGTCCAACTTTTAGTGATAAAACTACTGTACTGGGCAAACTTGGCAGTCATAAACCCACATCTACTCTAACAAGTCTGAATGGTGCATAAGTATAATAACAGCATGAATAAGAATGCCCTTACACAGCACAGGTTCTAGGAGAGACACAGATTTATACAGACATCATTGTTATACTTTAAGGAAAGATTTCCATTTACAACTTCACATTAACTCATATAAAAATAACTTGACCCTACACAAAATGTCCTTTTAGCAACATTCAAGGTAATTAACTGTTACAATTTCCAAAGTGGCAGAGGTATTGAAGCAAAGAAGGGAAGGAAAAAAAAAGGGGGGGGGGGGAACCACACCCACAAAAAAAAAAAAGGCAAAGTGTGACAAAAGTATGCGTTAATTTTCTGGACAGCATCCTCTCCCAAATTAAATGACACTGTATAAAAATTTGCTGGAAAAAATATTACAAAACTGAACCCTGTACATTTACACTTGAGTCCAAACCATTCTGAACGTGGCGGGAACCCGCAGTTCGGTTACCTTTCCCACTCACTGTTTTCTCCTCTTGAGGGTCATGATTGGAGTCTGTGTCATTTGAGTGGTGTGTGAGAGAGTTTTCACTGCCCGTGGGAGAGTCTACACTTTCATACCCCGCACTGAGTTGATTTACGTAACTACCACCTCCTCTGCCAGTTCTCTCCTCTGAGCTGTTGGAGGCCTTATTATCATTCCCTGGAGAAGGAGGAAAGTCATCTTCAGCTGTGTCCCCCTCCCTGTGAAATCCAGACCCAGACGTCCTCTGCCGGGAGGAACTGCCATTACTTGGTCCGTTGGCCAGCCGACTGCAGTCTTTACCTGTGGCCTCTGCCTGTCCTACAGGCTCAGAAGGTGTAGTCCTGCTGGTACTTGGGGCTGGAGCTTGAGACTGCTGCTGTTGGTACTGAGCCAACTGTTGGCGAGTCTCTTTCAGTTGTTGCTGAAGAACTAGAATGGTGCTCTGCATACCCTCTACTTCTTCGTCAAGTTGAATGATGAAGTCATTCAGTTCTGTGCAAAGGAGAGTCAAACCTACTTTAATATCTCTTAAGCATATTTATTTTTTTAAAGATTTCTAACATATTTTAAAATATTAGTGTCTGTCACAAAGCCAGTCAATATGTTTAAGTGAATGAATACAATTCTAAAAATCACAAAATATTTTAATTTTTTTTTGCTTTGATTTAAAAGCCATTTAAGAATGAGTTTGGTTTTTTGGGGGAGGGGGAGAGAGACATGCTTAAAATATCTTAAAGCAACCAAGTTAAAACTGATTAAAACCATCTAGTCATATACATCTGACTATAGCCCCTCAAATCCACTCCACATCTGATTACCTGTGGGCCCACATGGGTGGTCCCCTTCCTTCTCACCTCCCTAGCCAGAGTTTGTCTCAGCTCCACAGCAGGTCTAGCCCTAGGGAGCAGTAGGTCCTCTAATCTAACACCTGAAAGAGGTCTATGTTATAATGAAAACAAAAATCAAAGAAAATAACCCTTGAAAATTGATAAAATACACATGGTTCATTAAGTCCTAAAAAGGTTTAGGAGAGGGTAAAGTCCTATACAAAATCTCCTAATCACTATGTTAACAAATAACTAAGAGCTAAGAACTATCACTTTGAAAAGGTACTTTAAAAGGTGTTATATTGACTACTGATCTTTGAATATATTAACTTTCAATTTATTTATTTTTAAAATTTTATTTATTTGACAAAAAGAGAGCACAAGCAGGGAGAGCCAGAGAGAGAAGCACGCTCACCAATGAGCAGGGAACCCGATAGGGGGCTCAATCCCAGGACTCCAGGATCATGACCTGAGCCAAAGGCAGACGCTTAACTGACTGAGCCACCCAACAGAGCCCCTTAACTTTCAACCTAATTTCCTGAGTTTGGATATTTTAGTTTTTTATTATTCATATTATTAAGATATTATTCATCTTCCTCAAAGAGGAGAAACAGAAGGGAGGCAGCTATACTTGCCCCCTAAAAAAGGTGGTGGGGCGGCAACAGTGACTGACAACTAAGTTCAGTTTATCTTTAGCAAATTTAAACATTACATCTTATGCATTAAACAGGACCTTAACAGGTACAATTAATTCTGTATTTTTAGACCACTTGGAAATAGCCTAATATTTTCCAGATTTATACTCAGAAAAAGGTTAAATGAAGATAACCCCCTTTTAAATATTGAATATAAATTTGTATCAAACAACCTTTCACAAAATTCCATCCCCCAAAACCAAAAACTTACAAAATTTGCACAATAAACGAGAGTGTGCATGGGGGGAAACCACTATAATTAAATGGCTTTGCTGGCTCAACTAGAAATGTTTCATTTGTATTTTTTAGGACCACTGGCACAGATTAGTACATACAGAATCTAATCTATAGTATTTATGCCTGGCAAGTTTTTTAAAGCCAGTGCAAAGTTAACCAAACTTTCCAAAAAACCCCTTACCATCCTGACTGCTTTTAAGCTCCTCACTATATTTCTTCTGTAAAGCCAACTCTGCTTCAAGTTGTGCAATACGTCCCTGGGACAGCTGCCTTCCAAGCTCTTGATTCTCCTGGATAAGCATTCGACACTTCGCCATTAACTTTTTGCCTGTTTGGCTGCAAAGGAAAGAGCCATCCATCACAAAATGAAGACATAGACTACAACTTTGTTTGCTCGTAATTATTACAGCAATAGATGTAACACGTACAGAATGTAACTGTCATGGCAGACACCTCCCTATGATTACCATCTTCCTTTCTGGAACACGTCCATCTTCTGCATTTCAGTATTTTGCCAATACAGCAGCAAAAATAAACCCTAAACAAAAAGTACCCAAATGGCCATATTTTCTATTATACTAATAATGGATTCTGGTATCTATTTTCATCCCAAATTATCATTTGAAATGGAAATAAGCTAGTTTTTAATGAAAACCTCAGATATGCCAATATTAATATTAAGGTACTTAGCTTCCTGGAACAGAAAAGTTCTTGAAAAGGCAAATGCAGTAATGTAGAATATATTTATTGTTGCTAAAGTAGCATTTGATGAGAGTGCCTCTTCATAGGCAGTTGCCATTAAGAATGTTAATTGCAGTAAATGAGGCATATTTAATTCATTGTTTTTAGAGACTCTTAATAGATTTTTAAAAGTAATCTCTACACTCAACATGGGGCTTGAACTCATGACCCTGAGATCAAGAGTCACATGCTCTACTGACTGAGTCAGCCAGGCACCCTTAAAGAGCCTTTTTAAAAAGAGCCTTAAGAATATTTCCATCCACTAATCCCTGAGTTAACTTTTTTTTACATATTCTGAGCTGTCTTAAACTGTAACACAAGTTTTTAAAAATTTAATATTGATATGTGGTTAAGATTTTATTCATGTTATAAAATAGTATCTTTAGAACAGAAAAATGAGACTAGGGTTTATTTGTCACAAATAACGCAAATATGTTAGGTATCTGCCAAATTAGGAGCACCCACTTTCCACAAATTAGTTACCAAGTATTAGTGCAACCTTCTACAAAACCTACACACACATATACAGCAACTGCAAAAATGCAATCAAAAGCTTTGGTAACAGTCCTTAATGAAACTTGTAGTCCCAACAAGATAAATGATCACTTTTAAAGGGATCTGAGTACACAACTGTGATGTGACCAGATTTTTGAATAGGGACAGCTGATATTTAGGTAGGCTCTACACCCAATGTGGTACTTGAACACACCACCCTGAGATCAAGAGTCACATGTTCCATCAGGGACAGTCTGATATTCTTGTGATGGCATTAAGTTCAGAAAGACCTCATCTAACTGGATAAAAAATTTTTTGCCGACACTGTTTTCTTTCTTTCACTTACTTTCAGTTGATAATATATTACTTCAGAATGCATCTGAACCTATCATAGGCCTTCAGAATTAAAATGAGAGCATTTTGTAACTGATTCTCATTCTCTGACTCAGTGTTTTAAGATGTTTTTCTTTTTAACTCAGTACATATTCTACCCTGATGTAATTTTTTAAAAAGTTTGTAATTTAAATTTATGTTGTACAATAAAACCTAGGTTTACTGCTGCTCAAAGCAGCGTCAGGTGAAAGCATTTGCTAAGGGTTTTATTCTCTATATGGCAACTTTATTAGCTGGTGTTCTTGTTCGTTGCAATTGGAGCTCCAGACACCTCCCCTCCCCACCATTTCCCATTAGCACCCTCAGATTCTGGCCCGAGGAATTCCATGAGAAGTTCATAGATAGGTACCACTGTCAGGCACTGGCACTCCTCCCATCTTACTGTCCACGCTCCCACAATTTTGTTTTCTTTCAAAGTCTATTTAGCATAGTGTTTTCCAACTAACCTGAAAATCCTTCTATGTGAATTTAATAGAGATTAGAAAAAAAATACTGTAAAACCAATACACTGATTTGTGACCTGACTTAATCTCATATAAAGCCTATCATAAACTGAATGCAAAAACTGTTTCATAATTGTACCTTTTTATTAATGCCTGTTCTAAGATAATCCTATCACTTCCAAAATTAGTGATTATTCAAACAAGTCTTAACAAAACTGTTCTTTACACATTTTGTCATTTTACCATGTCATGTAATAAGATTTATGTTGTGTTCATCACATCCCCCAAATGAGAAGAGTTCAATTACAAGTAACTGTCTTTGGAATAATTTTAATTACAACCCCCCCAACCCATTCCTAAAATGAAGTAATTCCAAAGAAAATACGAAAGGAAACAGTTTGAGAGAGAGATTTATAAAAAAGAACAGACGCTATACATAGCTTTACGATCACAAGGAAGGGGGCCAGGATATCTGAGAGGTGTACACACAATTACCTAAATGATTAAATGGAAAACAGAACTGTCGAAACAACTGAAATAGATTGCTCTTAAATACTCTTAAAATATATGCTGTTACATGTATGGAATATTTTAACTAAGAGAAGATAACTCAATCCTTCTCTTTCAAAATTATAACAGAATAGGAAAGGGGGAGAGGCCCACAACCCATTCTATTTGAATTATTCCAAACACAGTACTAATTGAGCACTATTCTGTTTCAAGTTAAGGATGTATTTATAGTACCGTTTATAGCCTATTCTTTACAGAACAAAAATCCATTTACAGGTGATTAAAATAAATTATGATTTATTAATACAAAGAAAATATTATGTAACCATTAAAAATGCAGTAACCTAAATGTACTTAAAAAATAAAAAACTGTGCAAGGGATAAAATATGTGTGTGTGTGTGGGGGGGGCGGACACCAAGCTTCAATCATCTATGTTATGTGAGTTCACATTTGTTTAAAACCAATATGTATAAAATGACTATATATGCATGGAAATTATCTTGATAATACCCAAGAAATTTAATAGTGGTTACTGCTCTTGGAGAACACATTAGGGAAAGAAAGGTCACATCCAGGAGTGACTCACTTTTTGTCTCTATCTTTCTTCATGCTGTTCCAATTTAACACATGAGCATGTATTATCTTATTAAAAAACATTTTTCACAGTAAGAGGAAAAGACCCACAGACCTCACAGTGACTCTTACCTAGGCGGCAAAGAAAGATGCTGGCTAATAAATCTGAGTATATTAATAATACATTTTATGAATTATTTCCTGACCTACTAAAAATATGTAGTCCATTCTACTGTGATCTTACATGACATAAAATATATACAAATGCCTTAATGTGGAATATAAGCTAATTTCAAACAGATTTGGTTACTTACCCTCCAACCCAACAAATAGTGAGAATTTTAGAAGCGGATTTCTTGCTGTAAAGTCACACAAACCACTTCTTCAACCCACCCTCTGCCCCACAATCAGTTCCCTAAAGCACAAACATACAAGATACTTACAATTGATTTGAATGGTTAAGAGAGAACTTAAGTCACCCTTGTTAAAACTGCACTTAAACGTTGGGACAATCTGGAACATATATCTTCCACTCATCTTAGACTCCATTATCACCAAGGGAAAATTCACATTGGTGACTTATAGAATGATCTGACGAAAAAAAATCACCTCCAGGATTGGATGGAAGCATGAAGAAAATAATGCCTCATTTATCTAAATGACCAAATGAATTTGCTAGAAATGATCACTATACCTTTTTTTCAATTCACAAAATGTCTCACTGAGGCCAGCCCACAGTTCCAATACATTAGTTCCCCAATCTTCTGGCAGGCACCCTGTGAAGCTGTCCCACATTAATTTCTACTGCAATATCCTGGGACAAGGTGTCAAAAAGTAACAAGTGTCAAGTCTCCTTGTCTTTTATGATACCAGCTGGAAAAACGCAGGTCTTTAAAAATGAGACACAGAGCCTTTTCCTTCACTTTGAAGAGCACAGCAACAATTTTTCCCAAAATCAGTCTGCTCTCCACAGCCCCCCAAAATCAAAATGTTAAAAGTACAACAAAATCATCATAGTATTCCTTGAACTTAAAAAAAAAAAAAAAAAAACAACTATTTCAAGGCACATTTAATTTAATATCAAGAGTGCAATACAAAAGGCCCAAATACAATGAAGGAAACACATTCCCCCATTAACACCAACGACAATGCTCTTTCAACATGTGCCTGTTGAATGGAATGGGGATTTAATTTCACTACTGAAAAAAAATAATGCAGTGAGAGTCTCATCACAGCCGATACCCTTATACAATCTAGTAGTGAAATGAATGTTTATAATGCTTCAAACAGTTTCAACCTGAAGTTTGATACCACACCTTGTTTGTTGGTTTGTACAGTCCTCATTCAGATTATCTACAGCAATAGCAACCATTCAAAGAACAAACCATTGATTAAAACCACATTGATTCAAGGCTCAATCAAGTAATATAGAGCCCCAAACTAAATGGTTAAATATATGAACTACTTGTACTGACATCTATTATTTGATTCTCTCATGACTATTAAATTGGTTCTTAGCAAATCAACTCTTTAAAGGCAAAATTCACCTCTTTTGAGTTTTGACCCAGAAGTTCAACAACAATCACGAAGTCCACAGTCTTATTGGCAAAACTGATATACAGTGTCTCTAAGTCACTATGCTCAAGGTTAAGAGCGATGCATATTCCATTTTTACATTTTACTGGGATTTTACATGTTCAATTCATGATTTTAAATCTCTAGGTTTTCATTCCTCCAAACTGTCTGAAGACACAGTGTGCCACAGACTTAAGACTTCTGTTTCTCCCTCTATTTTCTTCAAACAGAAACACTTCTCAAGTGTCTACATGTTCTAGAAGGGGAATTTTTCGGAGGTGGCCACTTCTTCGGAATAGTCCGACGCCATCAGGCCTCTGAAGCAAGGGGAGGGGGAAGAGAAAAAAGCTGAAACACAAGGTTCATCTGGTAAGTTTTACATTAACCATTACAAGCTGGATAGTATAAGAATGTGGCTTTTTTGGCTCAAAAAGTCTGAGTCTTGGTGTGGAAACGAGTACTTGGCTGTCCCACCACAGCTTTCTCGTAGTGGGACTGTCAGGGAAGTCTTGACTGGGGAGTATGATTTGTTTACCTATCAGGCGTAAACTTCCAGGCACTCAGTTCATTTTGGGCTTGTTCCAGTTTGTCTTTAGTCTGTTCCAGTTCACCTTTCATTTTTAGGAAAAACAAGTTGATCGCTGGGTCTACCATTGTTGATCTCAGTTGGGCAACGCTAGGCTGCTGGACTTGCTTGAGGTACTGGATTTGAGTCTGTACAAAGCAAGAAAAAAACAATTACTACAAAGTCAAAGAAAAATACATACATAGGAAGGTGGGATAAATTGTTCACAGAATTTACCAACTTGTAAGTCCTTCCCCCTTTGACCTTAACAACCCCTAGAAAAAGTACAAATTATAAACAGCTACTGAAGATTATCCATGTAGGAATCAAGGCTATGATTGCATTTCCATATTTAGAATCTTTTAAAGAGGCTACATCCCACTCTGCGACCAAAATGATACTAAAAAAAAAATTTCAGTTATATTTACTAAAAATGTTGACACCCACTAGAAAAAAAGAAAACGTAAAACATTATATAAGAGTACAGGGAGAGGTGCCTGGGTGGTACAGTAGGTTAAGCATCCGACTCTTGGTTTCAGCTCAGGGTCGAGATCTCAGGGTGATGAGATCAAATCCCACTGAAGTTTCTCTCTTCCCCTCCCTCTGCTCTGTCCCAATGTGTATTCATGCCCTCTCAAAGAAGTCTTAAAAAAAAAAAAAGATGCACTGGTTTACTCTTTCCAATTTTTATCTATGGAATTATTCTAAGTATAAGTCTTCTAAAAACACACCTAGTACATTTTAATTTAAAACACATATTTGTATTTCCAAATTTAAAAATACATAATGCTTACATTTATGTGAGTGGGCATTAGGCATTAAAGCACTATAAATAGCACCGTAAGTCAAAATAAAGTACGTATTCAATTTTTCCTTCTGAGTAGATTTGAATCACAGAATTATATAGGTGGAAGGTGTCTGACCAAATCCAAACTGCTTATTTTGAAATTAAATAAGCTAATTGTCCAAGGATACAGATAGTTCAGTGCCAGAAGTAAGACTAGAAAATAATTCTTAAGCCTCCTAGCTCCCAATCTAGGGCTTTTTCCACCACACCAGAACCCCTCTACTTACATATGAAACCTTCAATTTCGACTTCAGTTGTACTATTTACTAGTACACTAAAAATACATTTCTAAAATACGAAATAGTTTATTAGCATTAAATGCATCACTTTCTTCACACCCAAAGTAGATTTGGTTCAAGATCCTGCTGCACACTAAAGCTTAAATAGGATTAAAGTTAACAATTTATAAACTGCTAATTTCTACCACAAATTTAGTAAAAAACACAAATATCTGGATAACGAATATATTTACTATTTTACTGAGCAAAGAGAAGTAATTTTTATTTAGCTTAATAAGATTTTTTAAAGTAACTCATTTTAAACAAAAAGGTACAACTGTTTATTCAATGCAAGACCAATTTCTACGATAAATGAAGAGGGATAAAGCATGTCATAAAGTATATATACCACGGCCTGGGATCCCTCTACAACTCTTTTTTTTTAAAAAAAAAGATTTTATTTATTTGACAGAAACACAGCCAGAGAGGGAACACAAGCAGGGGGAGTGAGAGAGGGAGAAGCAGGCTTCCTGCCGAGCAGGGAGCCTGATGTTGGGCTCCATCCCGGGTCTCCGGGATCATGACCTGAGCCGAAGGCAGTAGCTTAACCAACTGAGCCACCCAGATGCCCCCCCTCTATAACTCTTACATAGTTACTGTTTAGGTTTACTTAAGTGAACTGCCCTCATCTGCACATATAATCTTGCCTTTCCTTGTGCTTTTGGTCCTGCTGCCCTTTCTGCAAAACGTTATTCTTGAAAATGAGTTGTTCAGCTGAAATATGCAGGGGAGAACTATAAAAAATATGACTGGAAATGGCTAGGTTCTAGTTCAAGTAGCCTTAAAAATTTGGGATGAGGGGCGCCTGGGTGGCTCAGTGGGTTAAGCCTCTGCCTTTGGCTCAGGTCATGATCTCAGGGTCCTGGGATCGAGGCCCGCATTGGGCTCTCTGCTCAGTAGGGAGCCTTCTTTCGCCTCTTTCTCTGCCTACCACCTGTGATCTCTCTGTCAAAGAAATAAATAAAATCTTAAAAAAAAAAAAATCTGGGACGAGAAGACAAAGAGTGAGACAGCATCACCAAAGGCTCTGATCAGGCACATTATGATCAAAACTGCCAGGGTATATATAAAATAGCTGGAAAATCTGGGGCACCTGGGTGGCTCAGATGCTTGAGTGACAGCCTTCGGCTCAGGTCATGATCCCAGAGACCCAGGATCGAGTCCCACATCGAGCTCCTTGCTCGGCAGGAAGCCTGCTTCTCCCTCTCTCACTCCTCCTGCTTGTGTTCCCTCTCTGGCTGTGTTTCTATCAAATAAATAAAATCTTAAAAATAAAAAAAAATGGCTGGAAAATCACAGAAGTGTGTCAACAGCATATATTGTCTAGGTAAGTGTTAAGAAGTCTAAGAACCACTTGTTGGTATGAAAGGAGCACTCCCCTTGACAAGGAATACACCCTCAGTCCTGACAACACACATATGGGTAAGGCATTGCCATCCACTGCGTGGCACCTAAGCATCATTTTAAAAAAAGAAAAAGGTGGCACATGAACTAGGACAGCAAGAGTAGGACTCAGGAAGAAAGAATTCAGAAGACACTGGTGCTATGAGACATAAGTGTTGGCACAATCCATTCACACTCTACCAGCAGTTAGCACTTTAAAGGTAAGATTCATCCTTTCCATGTGACAAGCATCTAGCAGAACGCCATGCAAACAGAGACCAAAAACTGGGTAGAATCTAGAATCCTTAATATCAGAAAAAGGAGAAAAGAATTAAAGAAATTTGAAACTCAGTACTCTACAGACATAGTGCCCACTCCCTTAGATATGCAAATCTAGGAGGGGAAAAAAAAAACTTTTTTTTTTTTGAAAGGACAGAGGAGGTGCTACAAATAAAGAGAAGAAAATTATATTCAAACCAACAGGCAAGACTTCTTGGAACCAAATGTCCAGATTAAAAAAAAAAATAACCAAAGGTTGGAACAATTAAGAGTTGAAATTACAGAAAGTGAAGGTATGTGAATACTGAGAAAAAAAAATTAAGAAATAAAAGGACTGTGAGCCCTAAAGAACACTGTATTGGTGAGAAAAGTATTAGGAACAGGACTGTGCCCCATATACTATCCAATGACCAGAATATTGCCTTCTGCATTAGATTTAATAAACAATGTATCAGACTAGTGGAGATTACATAGAAGAATTCAAGCAAATTTCAGATTTTGGAGCTCCTGGCTGGCTCAGTCAGAAGAGCATGCAATTAGGTTGCTTGGATGGCTCAGTTGGTTACAGTGTTTGCTTGCCTTTGGCTCAGGTCATAACCCCAGGGTCCCGGGACTGAGTCCTACATCAGACTCCCTGTTCAGTGGAGAACCTCCTTCTCCCTCTACTCTGCCCCTCTGCTTATAATCTCTCTTGCAAATGAATATATTAAATAAAAAAAAAAAAAGCACACTATTCAATTTTGGGGTTGTGAGCTCCAGCCCTACACTGGGTATAGTGATTACTTTAAAAAAAAAAAAAAAAAGTTTTTTTAAATCTCAGATTTTCAAAATTAACACAAGGATAAAACTACCTCTACTTAACATATATACAAACACTAATAAAAAGGAATACATAAAACTACTGACGATAGCATATAACGGAACCTAAACTCAACCAGAGCCAAATGACCAAGTATGTCACAGAATTTCAGATACACATAGACATGGCAAATTGTACAAATGAAAGCTGTAACATTAAAAGCAGTTATGGAAGAAGTTACTGATATTAGCAAAGTTTTATACACAGAGAGGTAAAGAGAGTAAAAGAGACAGTGTTTAGCAAGGAACAAGTGCTTCTTATGTCCTCAGGTATCAAGAAAAATACCTGAATTGATATATTGATTTTCGTATCATGGAAATATCAGAGAATAACTTAAAACGTTTAACTTCTTTGCCAAAAAAAATGATTTTTAAATCCAACAATAGGGTGATCTACCAAAATTTTAGCCTATTTATAGCTCAAAGCCTACCTACCTACCTTAACAGAATGTTCACTTATAATATTAAGTTTGTAAAATTAGCTAAATACCAATGCACGTAATAATGCAGACTAAAAGCCAGTTCTGCAAAAAGACTTAAAACATTTGAAATACTTACAGTACACTCTTGCATCTCTTGCTCCTTGGTTGCTAGTCGCATTACAAGGATGTTTTCCCTGCGAGCAGACTCTTGTTGTTGTTGCTTTAATTTTTCTTCAGACTCCCTTAACCCAGTTACATCATTAGCTGATGAGTAAAAAAAAAAAAATTACAGAACGTTATGAAATATAATTTCAAGATCAAAATGTCCTACCCAAAATAAAGCTGATTGCCTGTGTCAAGAATAATAAACACAAGGGCAAAAAATTCATCAAGTCTTGGGCGCCTGGGTGGCTCAGTGTGTTAAAGCCTCTGCCTTCAGCTCAGGTCATGATCTCAGGGTCCTGGGATTGAAGCCTTCATCAGGCTCTCTGCTCAGCAGGGAGCCTGCTTCCTCCTCTCTGCCTACTTGTGATCTGTCAAATAAATAAATAAAATCTTAAAAAAAAATTTCATGTCTTTAGTTTCTATCCTTTTATAACAAGGAAATTTGTTCTTGATCATTAAGTGCTCTTCTAGGGGATAGTAGTGTTAGAGTGTCCTACAGCCACCTAATACTACATAGAATTATGTTATTGTACAATCTACCTCCAACAGAACACGGGGAACTTCATTATCTGCATCTGTCTATACTATAGCGTGTCCACAAAGTCCTGACTATATAGCTTTTAACCTATCCAATGAAAACATGCCAATAACTGCATAAACAATTATCACTTAAAGCATTCACAGTATTGTGGCATCTGGGTGGCTCAGTCTATTGAGAATCTGACTCTTACTTTTGGCTCAGGTCATGATCTCAGGGTCATGAGACTGAGCCCCATATGGGGTTCTGGGTGGAGTCCACCTGGGATTCTCTCCATCTCCCTCTGTCCCTCCCTTGCTCGAGCACATGCACAGGCACTTTCTCTCTCCAAAATAAATAAGATCTTGGGGGGGGGGGGGGGCGGGAAGCTTTTGGAGCACCTGGGTGGATCAGTTGGTTAAGCATCTAACATCAGCTCAAGTCATGGCCCTAGGGTCCTGGGATCAGGCCCTGCATCAGGCTTCCTGCTCAGCAGGGAAGCCTTCTTCTCCCTTTCCCTCTGCCTCTCCCCCTGCTTGTGTTTGCTCTCTCCCTCCCTGACTTTCTTTCTGTCAAATCAAATCTTAAGGAAAAAAAAAAAAGCTTTCACAATCTTAGTGTCTGTGGATTATAATACAGTCATATACTAATTAAAATTTCAGGGTATTAAGCCTTCTGAACTTGGAAACAATATTGCTTTGTACACTCACAAATAGTATGTTACTCCTAACTCTGTGAAAAGTGACAAAAACTAAAATGGTTTGAAATCATTAAACTTTGTTGGTATTATTTTTCAGGTTTTGAAAAATCTGTGTATTTCTCCATTTCTACTCTGAGACACCTGTATATAATTCTACTAAAAACAGCCACGCTATAATACGATTATTACGTATTGGGTCTTCCCCAAATGACTGTAGGAATTCCTCAAGAAAAGGGATCATGGCTCATTCATCTATTTTGTTAACAGCAATAGAACGAGTGCTTGGGAGAGTTCTTTAACAGAATTCTTGAATGAAAATTACAATTGCTTAGGGGAACCTGGCTGGCTCAGTTGGATGAGTGTGAGAGTTTTTTTTTTTTAAGTAAGATTTTATTTATTTGACAGAGAGAGAGGCACAGCTAGAGAGGGAACACAAGCAGGGGGAGTGGGAGAAGGAGAAATAGGCTTCCCACCGCGCAGGGAGCCTGACTGTGGGGTTCCATGGGATCATGACCTGAGCCAAAGGTAGATGCTTAATGACTGAGCCACCCAGGCTCCCCAAGTGTGACTCTTGATCTCAGGATTATGAGTTTGAGACCCACACCAAGTGTAGAGATGAAATAAATACTTAAAAAAAAAAAAACACCTTACAATTGTTTAGTAAAATCAATTTAGTAAAATCTAAAAGGAGATATTCACATAATCTTTAGGAAGGTAAAACTCAAACTTACAATTAAGATCTGTGTATTTGCCCTCCAAAGCTTGGACATATGCTTCATACTGTTTCCATCTAGTACAAAAACAAATTCATATATTAGTTATCACAGTGATACTCCTTTTATTAAAAATACTAGAAAAATTACACAGTTATAAATTTAAGTAATGCCAAGAATTTCACTACATGATTTTTAACCAATAATAAAATTAACCACTTCAATATTCCTTCTCAACTTACAGAAACTAGGTAAAAGAAAATACAGAAAATAAATAATGTTCTCTGCTGAGAATATACCAAATACGCTCCTTTAGGTCACTTCACATGCCTTAGAAGGCTCAGCATAATGCTTTGATTACAAAAGCTTGTAAACTTACTACTTTCAGATATGCTATCTACCTCAAACAAATGACACCTAAGATCCGTGCCTCATTATAAAGGACTAAAGGTTCTTTATCTTAGCTCTTTCATGAAAATACTGTAAAATGAAAGCGGTGGTTCAAAGCGGTATTTATTTTTGTCAGTAAAAAAAAGAGAATATACTATTTTCCAGAACTACTCTTTAAACCATACCTAGTTGGCAGAAACAATCTGCATAAATGACATATACTACCACAGTATGAAGGAACCTTTCTTCCTTGTTATACTCCTATACCCTCAAAATACAGACTATGCTAGCTTGGTGATTACTGTTGAAAACAAAAGTCCACAGTGTTACATTTAACCAACTAACAAAAAGTAATATGCTCTGAATGTCTGCTGTCCTGCTTACTGAAGAGCTATGCTTTTAAACTGCTCTTCAGTTACAGCTGATCAAAATTTACAGTTGATCCTTGGCCAATGTAGGGTGGGGGTTTACAGAGGTGACAAACCCTACAGTCAAAAATCTGTGTATAACTTCTGACTCCCCAAAAAGCTTAACTAATAGTCTACTATTGACCAGAAGGAAATCTTACTGATAATATAAACACTGAAATTACACATATTTTTTATGTATATATCATACACTACATTCTTACAATAAAGCTGGAAAAAGGAAACACTAAAAGAAACAAAGAAGATACACTTGAAGTACTATACCGTACAAAACCTGCACGTTAAATGGACCCACACAGTTTAACCTGTGATGTTCAAGGGTCAATGTAACTTTGATTTTAGAAAATCTTTCTATAAAACCTCAATAACACTGACAGCTTTGCTGTGATATATATTAATATTACAACATAACAAAAAAATTGCCATAACGCCAAGCTAAATCCACCTTTTACATAAAGACTACTGTTCAGTCAAAGGCATGCATATTTTTTAAAGATTTTATTTATTTACCTGAGACCGAGAGAGAGATCAGGAGCAAGGAGGAAGGATAGATGGAGAAGCAGTTTCCCCACTGAACTGAGAGCCCGATGTGGGACTCGATCCTAGGGCCCTGAGATCATGATCAGAGCCGAAGGCAGATGCTTAATGACCGAACCATCCAGGCGCCCTAGCATGCTTATTTTTATGGTCCCTACAACCTAAGACACAAATGGGAGCTTCACTCAGTGTTTGGGGATGAATAAAGGTCTTTTGGGGAGGCTAAATAAGGTGTATTTTAGGGGTGCCTGAATGGCTCAGTCAGTTAAGTGTCTGACTCTTGGTTCAGCTCAGGTCATTATCTCATGGGTTGTGGGACTGAATCCCGTATAAGGCTCCACTCCACGGGGAGTCTACCTGAGATTCTCTATCTCCCCTGCCTCTTCCCCTACGAGTATTTGCTCTCACTCGTGTACATTCTCTCTAAAATAAATAAATCTTGGAAAAAACAAAACAACAACAACAACAAAAAAAAAACTACGTTTAGAAGAACATAAAAATATAAAAGTTCAAGAACACCCTTTTTTGGGGGCGCCTGGGTGGCTCAGTTGGTTGAGCGACTGCCATGGGCTCAGGTCATGATCCCAAAGACCCGGGATCAAGCCCCACATCGGGCTCCCTGCTCGGCGGGAAACCTGCTTTTCCCTCTCTCAATCCCCCTGCTTGTATTCCCTCTCTAGCTGTGTTTCTCTCTGTTAAATAAGTAAATAAAATCTTAAAAAAAAAAAAAGAACATCCTTTTTTTTTTTTTTAAAGATTTTAATTATTTTTCAGAGAGACAGAGTGCGAGCAAGAGAACACAAGTGGGGGAGCAGCAGGCTCCCCACTGAGCAAGGAGTCCAATACAGGACTCAATCCCAAAAACCCTGGCATCATGACCTGAGCCAAAGGTAGACGCTTAACCCAGGCATCCCTCCACCAAGAACATCCTTATCAAGATGACAGTAAACACAGAATAGTTAGATAAGTGGCACTTGATTTAAAATCACCAGAGAATTAACAAGGAAAAAACTCACTTAAAAGTCATACATGAGAATTCCCTAAAAGAAGTTAAACTGAACTCAAGAATATAAACTGCAGAACTTAAATACCTTAAAGGTAACTTAATATAAAAAATGGCTCCTATGAATTTTATTGATTATATCACTGATTTCTTTCCCTACAAGCAAGAAAAAAACTACACATACTAACCAGAGATACAAAGAGAGTATAAACACATGAGTGGCAGCAGATCACAAGCAAGAGTCAACACCTCAGCAGGAAGACAAGAGTGTTTTAGAATACTAAGAATTTAAATTTCACACATGGGAAAATAAATGAATGCAATGAAAAAAACAGTCAGATAAAGAGTGTGTCCACAATTTGAATAGCTAAGGAAGTTGGAAATTACCAGACTCTAGTTAACAATACAACATGTCACCTGCATCTGCCTATTTTATAAATCATCTTTTCTGGGGCGCCTGGGTGGCTCAGTCAGGTAAGCATCTGCCTTCAGCTCAGGTCATGATCCCAGGGTCCTGGGACTGAGCAGGGAGCCTGCTTCTCCTGCCCCTCCCCCGGCTCATGCTCGAGCTCTCTCTCTTTCTCTACTCTTTATCAAATAAATAAAGGTCTTTGTTATCTAAAACTTACCATTTAAAAAACTTATCACCCAAAGTAATAAAAGGTAAAAAGAACAAATTTAAGTTACACAATACAACACATGTGCCGATCCCATTTTATTATTAATTCAACTCCTTAACTTGCAGAGGAGAAAATGGATATAAAGTTGTATGAACTGAGCAATGTCAGAGTTACAAGAAAGAGTAACTTTGCTATCAGTAAATAATGCATTTCTTCCACAACTAAACATGTCACCTTTTAGGACTACAACATCTTCACACATTAAATAGAAAAGGAAAAAATAATGACATCAAAACAAGTCGACATATTTGTTAGATTAAAAACTTTCTGAGAGCAAGGTCTTTCCCATACCAAGTTCTACACATGAAACACAAATACTTTAAGTTAAAATTCTGAGTATCTTCCCTCTGCAAGAAAAACTCAGGTTTTTCTAGCAATTTTAGAAGTTACCCAAGCTGGTACTTTTGTCCTTTGAAGTGTTAGGCTTTCCTCAATGTTTACATAATGAAGAAACAGACCGAAGAAAATACAGTCAAAAAAGTACACTAAAATGATTTGAAAATGTATTAATGTTAAAAACAAAACAATCTAACTTGAAAATAACTATCGCACTACAATATGTTCTTTAGAAAGTATTTTACATTTTTGATAAAAGAACATTTTACCTTAGGATTAACTCATCTCGTGCCATAACTTTGAAGTCTGTTTCACTCAGCCGAACCTATATAAAAAGAGAATTGAAATATGAACTGACCGCTCTTCTAAAACTTTAAAATATTAAATACCACTGGCTCTTATATCCTTCATATTTTTATAGACAGGATCTTAACCTTTTAGTTCCCTAATTGCTCATTTCTGGAATTCGGAATATCCTTATTACTGAAGACACACAAAATCCCGCCCAAAGGACCTCTGTGCTGAATCATATGAAACCTCTCCAGAGTCCCAGGTTAAATGGTTCAGTACATACTACTGTTTTTTCTTTTAAATTCTTATTGTTTTTAAAAGGTACACTATCCTTAATATAGGCATCATCCTTAGGGAAATGCAAATTAAAACTCCAATGAGCTATCACTACACACTTATTAGAATGGCTATAAAAAAAATAGCGATATCACGAAATGCTGGAGGAAGATATAGAGAAACCAAACTTTCACACATTGCTGGTGAGAATGTAAAATGGTACAGCTGCTCTGGAGAATACTTTGGCAATTCCTTTTGAAACTAAAAATGGATGTGCCATTCAACCAACCCAACAGTTGCATTCATAAGCATACATCTCCAAGAAATAAAAAAATTTATTTTCACAGAGAAATTTGTATACAAATGTTCACAGCTTTATTTGTAGTAGACCCCAAACTGGAAACTACTCAAATGTCCTTCAACAGGTGAATGGTTAAACTATCATACAACCATACCACTGGAATATTACATTCACCATGAACAGTATATGGACCAATTTGGATAAACCTCCAGGAAATTATACTGGGTGGAAAAAAAAAGTCTCAAAAAGTTACATATACTGCATGATTTCATTTGTTCAACATTTGTGAAATAGCATAATTACTGAAACGGAGAACTGATTAGTGGTTGCCAAGGGTTTGGGATGGATGGGGCTATAGAGGAATGGCAAAATGGAAGCTTGTGTAAATGCTTCAGTTATGTATTTTGGTTGTGGTGATGGTTACACTAAGTTACAGGTGATGAAACTACACTGAGCTATCAACACACACACAAATATGCACACATAAGCTCTGTGGATTGTATCAATGTCAAGCTCCCAGTTTTGATACTGTTATGTAAGATGTCTGACAGTTATACAAGATTAACACTGAAGGAGGCTGGATGAAGAGGGCCACAACCCCCCCCCCCCGTACACTTCCGATCAATAATTATTTCAAAAGAAAAAGTTTAAAAAAAAAATAGGTACTATATTCTATCTAAAACTGCTTTGTAAATTGAAAAATATTAAGTGTTTCTCTATACCAAATAAAGATTATAAAGGCGAGGTGCCTCTTATGCTTTAGTATAAATTTAATGCTTTATGAGTTTCCTTTGTAAGAAACTTGTTTCAAATTATAATACCAACCAGTAACACAGTACTATTATGCAAGAGGGAAAAAAATCACTGTATCAAAATATATTAAAAATCTAACAGAAAGCACCCGATTAATTCTGATTATTAAAACACAGTAAAATTATTTATTTCATGAATTCGACTTCAAAACTTAAGACAAATTTCCGTACTACTTATCATCTAAACTATTCATTTAAATATTCACTGGTTAATAACCTCATACCCTGTTTTCTCATTTGAATTATAAATTACTTTCAGAAACTATGTTATTTTGCAAGTGTGTGTGTGTGTGTGTGTGTGTGTGTGTGTAACAGTGACTACACTGAATTAAGTCAGGGAAACAGAACAGGGAGAAAAATGAGACTAGAGAACAAAAACTTCAGAGGAAAAGGTAGAATCTAAGAACTAGCTATACAACCCTTTGTTGAAAAATAAAGTGGTTTTACCTTACAACCAAAGATATTAAAAAGTACGAAAAAAAGAATGTAACTTATAAGAACTTGTAAAGAAATCTTTTTTTCACATTTATAGTTATGTAGGTGGAAATATTCATATAGCAAAGATTAAGAGTAGACCACGGAAATATAATTATAACACAAGTTTTCCAAAAACTGAAAATATTCTAAAAATA
This sequence comes from Spilogale gracilis, assembly GCA_004023965.1. Lineage (NCBI taxonomy): Eukaryota > Metazoa > Chordata > Mammalia > Carnivora > Mephitidae > Spilogale > Spilogale gracilis. Next base: position 64,975 of record PITA01008009.1, on the reverse strand, counting down.
CATTGCATACAAGATACAATGTCTAGCACATTATACACCCACAATGCCAGTAGTGTTATAAGGCAAGAGAGTGAAAAATAAAAAAATAAAGACAGTCCTTTCATCTCTAGTAATATCCTACCCCCCCCTCCCGCAAAGACTTAAAAACTGCAGGAATAAACACACCTTTTTGGGAAGAGGTTCCTCGTTGGTCATCTTGAATCCTAGGGAAAAGGGGCAGAGAGAAGATCAACTTATGTTCTTCTAGTTAAGGTAGGAACAAGAAATACTGGTTTTCCCAAACAAATTTATTAAGGAATTCAGTTTTGACCAAATCATTAGATTATTTAATAATAGTTTTAGATCTACAGAAAAGTTACAAAAATATTACAGGGTTCCTGTATATTCCACACCCACCTTCTCCTTTGTTAACACCTTACATTACCACTGTTTTTAAGTTATTAAAAAAAAATTCCTTTATAAAAAAGTTGACCATTCTTTTGATGGTCCTATAAAGAATTGACAGAAAAGTAACTTTTCAGTACCTTCTTACAACCACCCTATGAGAAAGAAATCTTACAGAAATGACATCATTGTGCTAAAATCAGACAATGACCTCAGGCAGTATCCCAGCCATGTTGCTGGAAGGATATTAAGTATATAGTTCCAGTTACTAAGCCTTTCCTTTTACAGTATCATGTTGTTATAGGAAGGCAGATAGAATCTATCATCTTGTTAATTCACTACTGTACAATGCTTACATATATTTACACCTTAATAAGAATATTCCTATAATGTTTAATTTCATGCCACAGAATCTGTATCTCAAATTAGTTCTATAATTTTATACAAAATTTACTTAATTATTGGAAAAGATAGGTTATACAATAGAAAAACTCTCATTAACTTTATTATGCTCACTGAAAACACTTCTACTTTCTAGTATTTATTTATTTTATTTTTATTTTTTAAAAAGATTTAATTTATTTGACAGAGGGAAACGCGGCCAGAGAGGGAACACAAGCAGGGGGAGGGAGAGAGGGAGAAGCAGGCTTCCCACCGAGCAGGGAGCCCGATGTGGGACTGGATCCTGGGTCTCCAGGATCATGACCTGAGCCACCCAAGCGTCCCAACTTCCTAGTATTTAATAAGGACACAAACTAATTTAAATTTAGTCCTAGGTCTTATTTCCAACAGCATTGCCATGAATCTTCCCCTTATATTTTTTACACTTTCTTTATATTCATTTTGCTTACTCATACTTACTACAAAAGCTGAACTTTAAATAAGTCATGGAGATGTACAGTATGGTAACTATAATTAATAATACTGTTATTAATAATTCATAATTAATAAATTAATAAAGTTATAATTAATAATACTGCATGCTTGAAGGTCTTCACAAGGAAAAAAAGGAAAGAATTTTTTTAACTATGTGGTAACAAATGGTAACTAGGGCTTAAAGTGGTGAGCATTTCACAGAATATACAAATATTCAAACATTATGTTGTACACCTGAAACTGACTGACCTTACATGTCAACTATACCTCAATTTTAAAAAAATTAACCAAAGAATTTATAGTGTAAAACTGTGAATTTTTAAAAGCTACTGGACTTCATATTATCTGATTCTTCAAGAGGAGATAATCCTCCAATACCATTTTTTATGTTACATACAATCCCAACTCTGTAAATCAGACACTCCAATCATATACTGCCATTAAAACCTCATTTTCAGCCTAGATACACTGTGTTAAAAGTAATCAGTAAATTTTAGAAAGAAATTCATAAGCTGATCATATCACTGGCTTAATTCTTCCCTCTTTAACAATCTTATCATGGGATGCAGCAAGCAAAAACTTGAGTATGTCATTTTCTTCTGAGCTAATGAAGCTGATCAAACTTCTTTTTCTTTTTAAATATGAGTTTCTTTCTTTTTTTTAAAGATTTTATTTATTTATTTGACAGAGAGATTTCTCTCCATAGGCAGAGAGGCAGGCAGAGAGAGAGGAGGAAGCAGGTTCCCCACTGAGCAGAGAGCACGATGTGGCCTCGATCCCAGGACCCTGAGATCATGACCTGAGCTGAAGGCAGAGGCTTAACCCACTGAGCCACCCAGGAACCCGAAGCTGATCAAACTTCTGACCAATATCTATGAAGACATAACCATATTTCCACAACTTATAGTCTGTATATTTTTCTAATTTTTTCCTTTAAATTGGTCCCTGTTTACTTCAGACCTCTTGTTGCCCAGTTTTTACTATGTTGGAAATAATGGACAGCTGCTTAGCGACTATCCTCACAGATACCAGTGATTCCAATCATTTGGGAAACAAACCTTCCCCATGTTTATCCCTATAGAGATCTATTTCTATTTTAGTTATGTTTAAAGTGCATTCACGCTACTTTACTGCAACCTACTGGAACCCAGAAATCAAGCCTGGCATTGCTTGGAATTTCCCATTTGTCTGAACTAAACATAATAAGTAAACATTGATTCTAGCCATTGGTACTTTTAGCCAATTTAACTAGTATATATGTATCTATATATGTCACTAATCTGATTAAATCCTTCTTAAAGGCTCCCGATCTCATTAGAATAGTGCATGCCAATCCTCTGCTACCCTCTCACAAATTTTTCTTCATAGTTCTTATCATGATCTGATATTTTACATACTTATCTGTTTCTCCCAGTATAAAAATAAGCTCCACGAAAGCTGTTTCATTGCCTGCTGACGCCACAGTATACAGCAGGCACTCAAACATGCTGAATGGAAATATGAACAAATGAGTTATGTTGAAATCATAATAGTGAGCTAAATAAGTCAATCTAATTTTCCCCCCAAAATAACCAAGATGACCTACTGTAAAACTTCGAAAATAGGGGCGCCTGGGTGGCTCAGTTGGGTGGGCAACTGCCTTCAGCTCAGGTCATGGTCCCGGAGACCCGGGATCGAGTCCCACATCGGGCTCCCTGCTCGGTGGGAATCCTGCTTCTCCCTCTCTCACTCCCCCTGCTTGTGTTCCCTCTCTGGCTGTGTTTCTCTCTGTCAAATAAATAAAATCTTTAAAAAAAAAAAAAAAAAAAACTTCGAAAATAAATGTGAAACCTAATATAACAGACACTGTGGTAAGAATATTATATAGTTAAATCTACCACTGCAGATAGTCTACCTGTTAATGGGCACTATAGCCACTCAAAATTTTAGTTATAAAACTTAAGCATTATGGGGTGCCTGGGTGGCTCAGTGGGTTAAAGTTTCTGCCTTCAGCTCAGGTCATGATCTTAGGGTCCTGGGATCAAGGCCCGCATCGGGCTCTCTGCTCGGCAGGGAGCCTACTACCTCCTAGGCAGGGAGCCTGCTCCCTCCTCCCTCTCTGCCTGCCTCTCTGCCTACTTGTGATCTCTCTCTCTGTCAAATAAATAAAATCTTAAAAAAAGAACAAAAAACAAAACAAAACAAAAAAAAAACTTAAGCATTATGGATGTTAGTCAATATAAATTAGTTATAAACTAGTAAATGCTTCTATGTGACGTTTTCACCAGGCTTATTTGTTCATTCTTTTCAAAATACATATTCAGATTATTCCATTAAAATAAAATTAACTGCAAGCTTAATTAACAACAAATAAACTACTGTTTTATTAAAGGGCACTGAAAGGACCAGGAAACACAGTTAAGAAGTTCTAGTAACCCTGCTTTTATAAGACAGGGTTAAACTTTAAAAACAAAAAAAGCCAAAGAACTTGAGCCTCAGTTTCCCCATCCCGAAAAGGATTATCACCAGCAAGGCTCAAAATTATTGAGCTACTTCTAAAGATAAACATTAACCTTTACCATGGTGACTAGCACAAAATAAGTAATTATTAGTTTCCTTTTCCCCATCACAAAAAACACTCTCAATCACTACTTCTTGACGAAACTGAAGGGCGAATTCAAAGGCTGAGATAACAATGAAGACCTGCTGCTCCTGTTTTTTTTTTAAAAAAGACTTATTTATTTGAGAGAGACAGAGTGAGAGTGTGGGAAAATGAGAGAGGGAGAGAGAGAAGCAGACTCCCCCGTGAGCTGGGAGCCCAACGTGGGGCTTGATCCCTGGACCCTGGGATCATGACATGCCTGCTCTTGTTTTTGTTTCTTAGGCCCCACTGCTCTATTCCCCCCACTGCAGAATTCTTGATCTCTAATTTTTAAAACTCTGACAAAAAGTTTTTTAAATTAAAAATAAATTAATTTGAGACATAAGTCAAAGATAAATGCAGTTTTTGCACGAAGGTTTGCATTTCACGTTGACTCTCAGAGTCATGTGTCATTCCATTACAGAATACATGATATGGGAATTCAAAGGTTAAACATTTTGAAAGATTCCTCCCTGATTTTTAGCTACTCAAAAGTCAATCTCTCCTTCAGAGCCCATAATATGCTATAAGAGTTAAGCAGCTTGGCAAAAGGCAAATTAGAACAGGCTTAAATTTGAAAGAAATCACTCTCAACTATTTAGTCAAAATAGAACTTGGTTCTCAAATTTGATTTTCACATTGCATGAGTATACTAAGAAAATTATTCCCCAAGGCAACATTTAAACTACAACTGAAAGCACAACCAATTCTAGATTCATGAAGACAGTGCACATCCCAGGTTCTCAGAACTATCTATTTTTGGGCGCCTGGGTGGCTCAGTGGGTTAAAGCCTCTGCCTTCGGCCCACGTCATGATCTCAGGGTCCTGGGATCCAGGCCCGGGTCAAGCTCTCTGCTCAGTGAGGAGCCTGCTTCCCCCTCTCTCTCTGCCTACCTGTGATCTCTCTGTCAAATAAATAAATAAATAAAATCTTTTAAAAAATAAAAAGAACTATCTATTTTTATATCAGAAAAATGGAATAACTAAAATTTCTGGGGTTGAATCCTGAATCTTGGCGGGCAGGGGAATGAATATATACTCATTAGTGTGAGTCACACGCTTAATAATCACAACTTTTCAAAGTCAAAGTTAACCTCCATTTTCCAGATGATGAACATGATTATGAGTTGTTAAATGATTAACTCTGGTCAAAACAGCTATTAATAAATAAATTGGCAGTTAGGACCCCAAATGCAGCACCTCTCTAAAGTTGGTAACTGATGAAGACGGTTTATTCTACTCTCCCATCCTCAATAACAAATAAACTTGACTAACTAAAGAGCACAGAAAAGCAAAAGAGAAAAAACATAAAATTGGCCAATTTGGCTACCTTTTAGAAGGTTTAAGATTGGTTAAAACATAGTCTTAGAATTACGTAAAGGTTTCAGTTATTCACATGGATTCAGGATAATCTCTGAAATTCAGATCTCAGATGCACTATGTACTCTTGATGCTTTTAACATTACTGAGAAACACTTTATGATGGAGAGTTCGGATTCTGTTGGCTAGGTGCCTAGCATCCCAGATCCCAGTACTTCCCTGGCTCTTAGCATTACGATTCTAAGTTATGCAACTCAGTTCTCTCTTAGAGAGGTGAACACCAGCCAACACGATTTGAGAAAGCATGTACCTCACACCGAAAGTTAATTTTAAGTAAACTCAAGAAAATATGACAGCATACAGCCTTGTCTCTGTAGTAAAAAGGGTACTATAGTTAGGAATCAGACGACCACCTTTTCCCGACTCTTATCAGTCAATGTATCTTGAGCAAGTCTCTGAATTCTGAGCTGTAGTCTCCAAGTCAGGAAAAAAAAAAACAAAAAACAAAAAACCAATTTTACCTGCCTCACAAAGTGCTGCAAGTCTCAACGTTCAAGTGCCATAAATATGTTATACAAAAGATTTTTCAAATGTCAACATCAAAAGATAATTTTAATGTGCATTAAAAAAATTTGAACTAGGGGCGCCTGGGTGGCTCAGTTGGTTGAGCGACTGTCTTCGGCTCAGGTCATGATCCTGGAGACCCGGGATCGAGCCCCACATCGGGCTCCCTGCTCCGCAGGAAGCCTGCTTCTCCCTCTCTCAGTCCCTCTGCTTGTGTTCCCTCTCTGGCTGTGTTTCTCTCTGTCAAATAAATAAATAAAAATATTAAAAAAAAAAAAAAACTTGAACTAAAGAATAATTATTTGTGGCACCCAGTTCTAGCCTGATCAACCAGCTTAATATCCAATGGGATATACAGTTATGGGAATACTGAAAGGCTGTTCTGAGAGGCTATCAGAAAACATTTAGAGGCAAAAATGTAGAAAATAATTTAAAAAATAAAAACAAGCCTAAAACCAAACACTTATCTTGATCTAGTTTTCCTAAAAAACCCATCAACTTAATTTTAAGAGTAAACTTTTTTCAAGAGCAAGATAACATACAATTATATGAAAATGCTAAGACTGCCAAGTACAGGATATTTTCAAGGGGATTCTATACTACATACATACAAGAATGCAAGGTCTTTTAAAGCTGTAACGTCCTGTACAAATATAATTTCTACTACAGCTCTTGTCTCCACACTGCAGAGTTACTACAGACTTTCTGTATCGTACAGACCAACTCATTTTTAATGCAAAAATACCGAGCAGGCTTGACTCAAAACTGAATCAGGAAAACGAGGTATTACTAAGTTCTGATGGGCTAGGTAAAACATCAGCAGTGCCTGGGACACATTTTTATTACCACTTTCCTCCTTTGGGACTTGGAAATTTATGCTCATGTTCCGCCACTGAGAAGTGAAAATACCAACCACTTGACTACTGCTACCTGTTTAAGACAAGGTAAGATCTAAAAGAACTCCCCAAATACACCAACCAAAACCCTTAAAATTTAACTTCATCCTTATCTCATGCCACCTGGTGGACTGCACTTTCTTTCCCTGACTAGCCTCATCAGGTGCTACTTGAACAATACTATTTAGGTATCTTGAAAAGATTTTCCCACATTTTTTTTTTCCTGAACGGGGATTTAAATGACGACATACACCCATCAGAGAAGTCCTAATGGTCAGAGCTTAAAAATTAAAAAACGAGGGCGCCTGGGTGGCTCAGTGGTTAAAGCCTCTGCCTTCAGCTCAGGGTCCTGGGATCAAGGCCCGCATCGGGCTCTCTGTTCTGCAGGGAGCCTGTTTCCTCTGCTCTCTCTGCCTACTTGTAATCTCTCTCTTTGTCAAATAAATAAGTAAAATTAAAAAAAAATATGTAGTCTTAAAAATTAAACAACGAGAACTCGTGACAGACCCGTGACTTCCACCAGAATTAACTAAATTTTAAGATATACAAAACTAGATGAACAACTCACGACTGTAAATACACTCATGGAAATACTCTTCTACCTAGGGCAAAAGAACCGTCTTTTTACTTTAGAAACAGTCATTTTGGTTTGTAACACAGTCCTGAGATCAAATTGATTTCATCAAAACAAGAACTTGGGCTTTTCCACTGTGTCCCCTACTAATGAAATACGGTTTTCAAAAGTCAAGTAACAGCCTTAGAGAGACTCAAGACGAGTCTTAAAAATTGCACGGAAACTTCGCCCCTACTGAATTAATAAAGAGTTCTTTCTTTACTCAGAATGTAAGCCATCATTTAAAAATGGAAGTCTACAGAGCATGCAGCTGCAGCGCTAACCTACTGCGAGACGCGAAAATTGGTCAACGAACACCGCTTTCCTCGCCTTGCTGAACTCGTCAGTGCCGCCAATCCTCGGGATCCAGAGAAGAAAGGTGGGAGGGGGCGACAGAGAGGCGGGGACACGACGCGCACCGAGGGGGCGGCCTGCCGGTACCGCCGGCCAGCGGGAGCGCCCACCTCGCCCCCGGGACAGAGGATGGAGGCAAAATGGCCTCGGGGCGGCGGAAGTGTCCCCGCGGGCGGGAAGGAGATCCAGCTAACGGAGGCCGGCGGGTCCGGGAGCCCCGACTCGCCCTCTGAGCTCTGCCCGCCCCTTCCCGGGCTGGCCGCGCCTCAGCCCCAGGGACCCTGAGGTCCTCGGGGCCGCTCCCGCCCGCGGCCCGCACCTACCTCTCCAGACGGAGACCGCGCTGGCGCCGCCCAGTCACATAGGCCAAGGCCGCGCTGCCCGCTCGCCGGCCAGACCTCCAGACCGCACTACCCCTGGCCCCCGCGCTCCTCCTCCCGTCGCAGCCCCGGCGCTCCCCTTTATTTGCGGGTCTCGCTGCCACAAAATGGCGCTGAGGGAGGACGCGAGGCCCCGACGCCCCACCCCCTTTCCGCTCCTCCCGACGCCCCGCCCCGCCCCGCCCCGCGCCGCCCGCGGCGCCGCCCGGCCCTAACGCGCCGCAGCCGTCGCCCGCCTCCGTCGCCGCCCGGCCGTGTTCGCGTCCGGCCCACTCACCGAGTCGCCTCTCGGACGCGGCCGCAGCTACTGGCCCGTCACGGGGCCCCGCCGCAGGGAGGAAAGGCGAAGGCACGGCACACGCCCGGGGCCTCCAGGCCCTAAGGGAGAAGTTGCGCTTGGGTGGCACGCCCCGCAGGTCCGAAGCCCTGCAAATTCGGCGAGGGCGGGGGGAGAAGCAGACAGAGGGGAGGGGCGGGCGACGAGGTCGGAGGTCAGCCGCGGGGCATCACGGGAAAGGCGCCGGGGGTCGCGATTGGCGGCGCGGGGTGAACGCGCTCGTCGGGCCACCTGCGGCTGCGGCGCAGCCTCTGGCGGAGGAATCTGGACCAGGCGGCGCGTGATTGGCCGTCTTGTGGTGCAGCGTCCACCGGTGATGCTTCCGCGCTCTGGCGGGCCAGGTGCAACATCAGGATCTAGGCCGTGGGCGGGGAGTAGGGTCAGTTCGGGTTTCGCTTAGTCTTGTTTGAGAACTTAGAAGCCAATGTTCTAGTTTCTGAAGCAGAGCATCCTGGCTTCTTGGTTCATCCACACCTTGACATCCCGAGGCTAGACGGAGGAGCTATTGTCCAGCAGATGAGGGTTGTGCCTAAGTCAACAGCTCTAGGGGCACCTTGCAATCTCAGAAACGCGGGGAAGGCGAACCCTGTGAGTCGTTAATGAACCTTATGAAACAGGTTTTGTAATTTGAACATGCTCCCTTACGCAAGATTTTGTGTCACCTGGACCATTGCGTAAAAACGTTGGTGTTACCTGCTAAACGTTAAACAATCTTTTACACTTATTAGGGATAAGGAGTCACGTAACTCTTGATTGATCTTCCCTTATCCGGCTTTAGTAAAAGTGTTTACCGCTAGAGTAGTTGTCCTGAAATGAGGTGATTTATAAAGATAAGACTGAAGTCTTCTCCAGATGGTCAAAGGGTTCGTGGTATATTCTCAGTAAGTCAGGTCAGTATGGAGAATTTGCAACTTGCAGCACAAGAAAGCTGGAAAAAGACCAAAATCCAAAGAGAATTTTTGGGCAAGAACGTGAACAGACCATTCACAGAAAAGAATAGCAGTGGTCCTTAAAAAGCTGCTTGTCCTCACTTATAATGGAACTAGAGAGTGCTCATAAATTTCTTGGTGGCAACGGGAAAATGATTCAATTTCTGTGGAGTACCAAAATGCCATTTGCATCTATTCTTATATCCTGCAGTTCTACTTATAACCCTAACCGTACCTCCACAAACAGAAATAACATGTAGGCAGGGTTACTTGTTGCAGTGTTGTTGGTCATAACAAATAAGTTTGGAAATAACCCGAATGTCCATTAAGGGGGAACTGGTTGGATATGATAAAACCATACAATGGAATACAATGCAGCTGTAGAAAGAAGAATGAGTTGCTTTGGAATGAGTCCCAGATAATAAGGAAAATTGGAAGGATAAGGTTAAATGTCCACCTTCAGCTCAGGTCATGATCCAAGGGTCCTGGGATGGAGTCCTGCATTGGGCTCCTTGCTCAGAGGGAGTCTGCCTCTCCCCCTTGGCCCCTTCTCTCCCACTTTTGTGCATGGGACCACGTGTTCTCTGTCTCTGCTTCTGTCTCTCTCTCACAAAAATAACATCTTAAAAAAAAAGAAAGAAAGAAGAGAAAATTGGAAGGATATCCTAGAAACAGAAATGGTTACCTCCAGAGGATTGTGGAAAGGTCCAGGGGAAAGAAGTAGAAGGAAGACATCTGATTTTGAACTTCTAAAGTTTTACATAGCCAAAAAGTAAATAAAAAAGGAAACAAAGTAAACCCAACATTTAAAGTAAATTGAAACAAACTTAACTTTAAGTCAAATTAGTAACATAACCAATGTTGTTACTCAGAAAAAAAGATTATTCCTTCAGGGCTTTTGAACATAGTACTCAGGCAACATCTGTGGTGGGATATGTTCTAAGGATGAAAAAAGAATCTTCAGCTTCTCTCAGTGGTTTAGAATTAATAGTAATATTTTGCTGTGGTTTGAAAACTATATTATAAGATAACACAAGCAATATTATAATGTATAGCTTTTTTTTTTTTTTTAAGATTTCTATTTATTTGACAGAGAGAAACACAGCCAGAGAGGGAACACAAGCAAGGGGAGTTAGAGAGGGAGAAGCAGCCTTCCTGCCGAGCAGGGAGTCCGATGTGGGACCCGATCCCGGGTCTCCAGGATCATGACCTGAGCCGAAGGCAGTCGCTTAACCAACTGAGCTAAATAAATAAAATTAAAAAAAAAAAAAAA
>PITA01008009.1:0-54329 GCA_004023965.1 Spilogale gracilis | reverse complement strand
CATGACCTGAACCAAAGGCAGATGCTTAACGACTGAGCTACCCAGCACACCAACAAGTTTTGAAAAATAAATAATTTTGAAAATAATTATATTCATATAATAATTTTTACCAGAACTATTAAAAATGCTATTTCACCATACCTATCTCCTTGAACATAATACTGAAGAATTTTCCAGACTTTGCTTCCTCGTATTTTTTTTTAAGATTTTATTTATTTATTTGACAGAGAGAAACACAGCCAGAGAGGAAACACAAGCAGGGGGAGTGAGAGAGGGAGAAGCAGGCTTCCCGCCAAGCAGAAAGCCTGATGGATGGCTTAATCCCAAGACCCCAGGATCATGTCCTGAGCCGAAGGCAGACACTTAACGACTGTGCCACCCAGGTGCCCAGGTTTTGTTTGTTTGTTTGTTTGTTTCTTAGGATTTTATTTATCTGAGAGAGTGGGTAGCAGGGGGGAGGGGCAGAGGGCGAGGGAATAGGGGACTCCCTGTTGGGAAGGGAACCCAATGCAGAGCTCAATCCTGGGATCCTAAGATCATGACCTGAGCCAAAGGCAGATGCCTAACTGACTGAGCCACCCAGGCATCCCTCCTTGTATTGTTTTGAATCAGTGTATTTGTTAGGTACCCAAGAAACCTTCATTAAATACTTGCCATACTGTACTAAATACAAAAGAAATTTTATTCCCCAAATAGTGTCTCTGCAGTGGCATTTCAGTCATTCTGAATCTTTGATAGGAGCAGGGAGCAGAGATAATAGAGGTGTGGGGAATGCAGAATCACTTGTTCTAGGAAACAGGTTTGTCTAGTTCCTGGAAAATTTTTTATTTAAAAAAAATAAAGGCAGACCTTGGAGATAATTTTCCTATCATGATCTCTGTCCTTGTCACACATTTAGTGCAAATAACAGCGCTTTCTGAAAAGGATTCAGTGTGCCAGCATGAGTAAGCATCACTGTACTCCTTCCAACTTCCCCCAGGGTACCATGGCACACACTGCCGGGAGCCATGTTCCTCTGCTTGCTGATGGTTTCTGATGGTGTTTGAGTCATAAGAACTTCAGCCCAGGGGAGGCATTATGGCTGGTATGGGGCAATGTTTCAGTGTTCTGAGCATTTCAGGGCATTCTGCATCCCAAGACTCACCCTCCAAATGCCAATAGTATCTCTCTATTTGTGTTACAACTGAAAGTGCCCCCTCTATATTTCCAGTACCTCTGTATGGGGAGGATTCCCCTGATGAGAACTTTGGTCGATGGGGGTTTTGGGATCTTCTTTACCAAGTCATGACACCCCATCTTCCCAGAGGCAGAATTAGCCTGTTGGCCAGTCTGGACAGGACCAGAGGAAATCTCCTGGGGCTTCTGAGAAAGGCTTTTTCTTTCTGATAAGAGAGGTGTGCATGAGGAAGAAATGTTTTCCCCCTCCTTTCCTCTTAACAGTCTGGGAGAGGCTGTGACGCTTACATCTATAGGAACCGTCTCACAATCAGGAAGTACTAAGTGGGAAAACAGAAGCCAGCCAGCTGAGATAATACAGACTAGGGAGTGAAAAGTTCCTGGAGCATGGATGACATTGTTAAGCTTCCAGATGAACCCAGGGACTGCTAACTGTTGGGCTTTTTATGAAGTAAAATAGAAATGTACTTATTTTTTTTTAAAGATTTTATTTATTTATTTGACAGAGAGAAACACAGTCAGAGAGGGAACACAAGCAGAGGAACTGAGAGAGGGTGAAGCAGGCCTCCCGCCGAGCAGAAAGCCCAATGTGGGGCTTGATCCCAGGTCTCCAGGATCATGACCTGAGCTGAAGGCAGTCACTCAATCAACTGAGCCACCCAGGTGCCCCGAAATGTACTTACATTTTAAACCACTGTCCATCAGGGTGCCTGGTAACATATCACCAAACATATCCTGACTTAGGCATTTATGGGAAAAGTATTTACATGGTAAGTTAAAGAAAGTGGAAAGATACCAAGTAAAGCTAGGTTTTTCTTTCTTTCTTTTTTTTTTTTAAAGATTTTATTTATTTATTTGACAGAAAGAGATCACAAGTAGGCAGAGAGGCAGGCAGAGAGAGAGGAGCAAGCAGGCTCCCTGCTGAGCAGAGAGTCCGATGTGGACCTTGATCCCAGGACCCTGAGCTCCCCACTAGCTCAGGAGACAGTCCATCCAAAAACTATGTGCCTGACTCGCTGCTGATCATGGAAAATCTGTACCTCTGCCAGAGAAGAGCACTTGTTCCAATCCCTGTGCTAACCACCTGTCACAGACATCCATTAGGAACAACATACGTGTCATTTTCCTTGCTCTTTCCTGCCTTTTTAAACCTCTTTTCTCTATTCCACTCACCTGTGTCCAGTGGTACTGGCCACATCCCAGTCTTTCTCTTTTCTCATGAAAAATGCCAACAGCCTCCTAGTTGGTCCCCTGCCACCCATCAAAACCATCATCCACAGAGCAATTCTGAGAGATTTCCTCTTTTGGGGTCTTGGAACAGGCATACTATTCCATGTTCCTCTCACTAAGAACAACAAAACTCCTTCGTGTTACCTATGAAACGAGCATAAGAAAGCACATGGAATTAGGGACATCAGGACTGGAAAGCAACACAAAGCTTGTCCCACGTTCACTGGGCTTTCTTTTTGCTTCATAAACCTCAGAAGCAGGCAATCTGGAAATACCAACAGGCACAGACAAAACATGCTCCCCGCCCGCACCCCGCTTCCCCAAGAAAAGCCTGCTGCCTATAACTGAAGGCCCAGGGAAGAGGCATCCCAGTGAGACAGGAAATCTTGAGACAGCAGCCACTCTCTCCAGCCAACACCTGCGCCCATGTCAGCGCAGGCTACCGATCAAAAGCATGGGTGAGCCAGGATGTGGTTAATTCGGGAAACTTGGGCCAGGAGTTACCTCACGACCTTGACACTCTAAATCAATTATTCCTTACACCTTTTCAACAAATGGCAACACGGGAAGTGCTTTATAGTACTCTGGGAAAGAGCACCACCTTGTGATGAAAGAAAAGGAAACAATCTAAACGCTGTGCTTCTAAGCACTTGGTCAAAGCCAAGCCTAGATGCACTCAGAGGATGACCCCCCACCCCCAGGGGCATGTACCATCAGGAGAAGGGGCTGATGAAGCCCAGTGTTCCAAATCAAAGCTGGGCTTACTCCTCTTGAGGAGGGAGCATTCTGCATGAGATGCGTCACACAATGGGGGACTCAGGGATATCTGAGGTCCTGGGTTTCTGGAGAGGAAAAAGAAGTTGGGGAAAGTTATAGAAAGGAAGAGAGAAGGAAAATGATGCTTAACACTTTGCTGAATACATACATTGTTTCATTAGTTCTCACAAGCAGACCTACAGGTAAGGGAGGTCTTGTATTGGGCCCATTTGGCAGGTGGGACAGCCGAGGCACAGAGAGGTTCAATAACAGCACAGATAAGAGGTAAGGCCTCAACTTGGACAAAGCTAAGCTGATTTCAGGATCTCCTCTCCTAAATATATGCAACAGCCTTCCCTCAGGGACATATGCAAAAATAGAAACCTTCAGCAAAATAAAGATACAACTACTGCAGAGAACGTAACCTAAATTATGTTTAATCTCCTCAGCCTCATATTATGATAAAAGTAAGGGTCCCTCTTTGGGGCATCCTTATTTTGTATCTCTAGACCCCTGTGCCGAAGAACAAGTTCCCCTCTCAGGAGAAAGTTTAAGCACAGTGGAGGGGTATTTTTTTTTCTTGTTCCATAGAAAATAAGGGCTAAATACAGCCAAACCACCCAGTAAGTTTGAGTAGTGCTTCTGCCCTAGAGAGAGGAATAGCCAACTGATAAGGACAGATTTGCGTAGGAGGCAACCTAAAAGCGACTGTGGTGACCACAGGGTCTTTCTTAATAAGGAAAACCCAGCTGTCCAAGGCCATGTCCAGAATGCATGGAAAATTTTAGATGTGTTTAGGCAAACATTTCCAGAGCTCCATTCTCTGAGCAGAGCTCAGCAATGAGGGGGCCCTGTGGGTGGAAGGTTATGCTGGACAGTTTGTGGTGGCTGTGCTAATTATAATCCAAGCGGAAGCCCAGATGCAGAGGAGGAGATCGGGAGCCAGCCCCTAGAAGAAGGGACTGGCAAAGGCCAGGAAGTGTTCCTGGGCCTCAGACATTGAAAACAGGGAATGAGTAAGATATAGAAGCAGCAGATAAATGTGTTTGTTTCATATAGGAATCTTACTAGAAGGCATTACAAAGATAACTATAAATTTTTAAAATTTTTATTTAATTGAGAGAGAGAACGGGGGAGAGGGACAGACTCCCTGCTGAGCAGGGACCCTGATGGGGGCTTAATCCCAGGACCCCAGGACCGTGAGCTCATGACCTGAGCCAAAGGCAGACACTTAACTGACTGAGCCGCCCAGGCACTCCTATTTAATAAGTTTTTTTTTTTAATTTTATTTATTTATTTGACAGAGAGAAACACAACTAGAGAGGGAACACAAGCAGGGGGAGGGAGAGAGGGAGAAGCAGACTTCCTGCCGAGCAGGGAGCCAGATGTGGGGCTGGATCCCAGGTCTCCGGGATCATGACCCGAGCCGAAGGCAGTCGCTTAACCCACTGAGCCACCCAGGCGTCCCCTTAATAAAATTTTTAAAGGATAAACTGTTGTGTGGCTTTGACCTACTAGGTGTTTTTCCAAAACTCACTATATATGTGACTTTAGCCTTGGTCTTCCGAAAGCTGGAATCAAGTGCTCACTTCATTGTCATTTGGACCACCCCTGGCCTTGTGCTAGACAAGAGATTGTACAATAGCTTCAGCTACTGTCCTTTTCAACTGGGTAACAACGTCACTCATGGCCTGCTGTCATCTGGCCTACAGCATCTGGCCTGCTGTCCAGATTATTTTCAATAGATAGTTGTAGCATGGAGTGAAATCTCAGGTTCTATGTTCATTGAAGTTCTGTTAATTGTATAAATGTATATTCATCACACGAAAACCTCAAAAGAGCTAAAAACATGTCTCCTGTTTAATATCATTTAAATTCTTATAAACATTTCTTGACTCAAAAGAATATAATGGCCTTCCTAAAGTTATCTACCTAATATTTAACATTCTCATTAACTTCAACTTATCTTCAAATGTATTTAGCTTTCTAAGTGTTCTTAATAACTTACTTTTGTGCAGGGGTCCCTGGGCAGCTTAGTCAGTTAAGTGTCTGACTTTGGCTCATGATCTCTGATCATGCATGATCTGAGGGTCCTGGGACAGATCCCCATGTAGGACTCCACACTCAGCAGGGACTCATCGTCTCCCTCTTCCTCTGCTCCTCTCCCTCTGCCCCCCCCCCGTGCTCTCTCTCAAATAAATAGATAAAATCTTTTAAAATTTTTAATTAAATTTAAACTACTGCTAGATGTTTTATTTTTTTCTTTTTTTTTTAAAGATTTTATTTATTTATTTGACAGAGAGAAACACAGCTCGAGAGGGAACACAAGCAGGGGGAGTGAGAGAGGGAGAAGCAGGCTTCCCGCCGAGCAAGGAGCCTGATGCGGGGCTGGACCCCGGGTCTCCGGGATCATGACCTGAGCCGAAGGCAGTTGCTTAACCAACTGAGCCACCCAGGCGCCCCTATTTTTTTCTTTTTAATTTTTTTTTAGAGAGGGTGGTAGGAGGGGCAGAGGGAGGGGCAGAGGGATAGAATCTCAAGCTGACTTCCCACTGAGCCCGGAGCCCCCAACTTCATGCCTCAACACGGGGCTCAATCCCAGGACCCTGAGATCATGACCTGAGCGGAAATCAAGAGTCAGGTGCTTAACTGACTGAACCACTCAGGTGCACCAACTTTTCTAAAAGAATTTTCAAGAACATTTGAAAACTCAGGATGCCATAACATGTCTTGAAGAACTGAAGTTGTAACTTTTCATGCTACTTGCTAGGTTTAAAGTCACCTTTGGGCTGATTAGAGGTGGGTACCCTTGGGCACAGTGGTGGTGTGGGTGCACGCTTGCCCTCTAAAATCCCCACCGAAATGACCCATGGGACAAACGTGGGAAAAACATCCACATTACTGCTAGAAATCTGAAGTACCACTCAAAGACCAGAAATCTGGGAGAGTTCTGTTTTGTGTGTGTGTGTGTGTGTGTGTGTGTGTGTGTGTGTGTGTTTAAGATTTTATTTATTTATTTATTTATTTGACAGAGAAAGACACAGTGAGAGAGGGAACACAAGTAGGGGGAGAGAGAGAGGGAGAAGCAGGCTTCCCGCTGCCCAGGGAGCCCGATGTGGGGCTCAATCCCAGGATGCTGGGATCATGACCTGAGCTGAAGGCAGATGCTTCACGACTCAACCACCCAGGTGCTCCAAAATCTGGGAGAATTTCTGGTAGACAATCTTTTTTTTTTTTTTTTTTTTTAAATGGGTGGTGGGTGGTTGAAGGAGAGAAGCCTCAAGCAGATTCCCCACTGAGTGGGGAGCCCCACACAGGGCTCGATCCCATGACCCTAAGATCATGATCTGGGTGGAAACCAAAAGTTGGAGGCTTAGCCAAGTGAACCCCCCCAGGCACCCCTTGGTAAACATAGTCTTCATGTGTCACTGTCACATGGAGTAGCAATGACTTGAGGGATGTGATCATACAGTGACTCCACTGTGTCATTATGTTGGCCTGCTGAGCTTGGTTTTTTCTTTGCCCCTGGACCAAAATGCTGGTGCTAGGACTTTTTTTTTTTTTTTTAATTGTAGGTGATAAATCATACAATCACTTTAAGTTGGAACACAGACCCAGTCATAAATGCCCAGTCCTATGTACAAACCTCTGCCATGGACTTTAAGTTGAGACTTGTCCTTTAGTGCAGGGCCCTGGCAAGCTTGCAGTCTACAGTGGGAGGAGGAGAGGGAAGCTGGCGGGCTCTTCCAGTCTCAGACCTTGTTCTCCTGCTCTTGCTTTCTTAGCATGCTAACCCTGGCTCCTGACTTTCCAGGGACTGAGCTTCAGAAGAGAGGAGGTGCGTGGTTGTGGCTCCTGCCTTCAGTGTGTGGGGGGAGGGGCCCCTGGGGGAATCTTAACTTGACTACTAATGTCTTGTCTGGCTGTTGTTGACACTGACTGCTGTGGTTTTGGAGACCACCTGTCACAGAGGATTTCTCACCCAGAACTTAGTCAAAAAGCTGAGGGGTCATGATGCTGGGGTCCTGAGATCAAACCCCGCATTGGGCTCCCTGCTCAGTGGGAAGCCTGCTTCTCCCTCTCCGCCACCCCCCCCCCCCGCTTGTGTTCCCTCTCTAGCTGTGTTTCTGTCACATACGTAAATAAAATCTTTAAAAAAAAAAAGGGCTGAGAGATTGCACTGTGTTCCAGGGAAACTTAGAAAGCCAAATCTCCATTGAGCCCGAAAGAAAAGTAGGCCAGCAGAAAGTCAAATTTTAACAAAACTAACCGTTATGTCCAAAGACCAATCATTTAAACACAAGCTCCAAAATGTGTACCCAGAGGTAGGTGTTCTTCATTTAGCACTGAGACATCTTATTCTGTATGATCAAAAAAGTTGGAGTGATTAAAAAAAAAAAATTCACGTACTTACCTTGGACAATGGTAAGCATTTTAACACAAAGTAATGCCGATGCATCTTCATTCAGTACTTCTCAGATGAAGAGCCAGAGAACTGTTGGAGCTGCCCATGACCACACTAATCATGCATTATCTATGGTTTCCATTTCCAGTTCTCTGGAGAGACACCAGCAAAGCAATCCAGTCCTTTCTCTGTTCAGTGATCTTACCAATCTTCTATTACTTGTTTTGCCCACATCTAATTGAACGGTGATTATTTTTAGCAGTTCACCTTTGTTGAAACTTTACGAAGTATTCACTTTGATTTTCATTAAAATAACTTCTTTTCTCACATCAGTGTACACAGGACTTCATGAAATGACATAATTCCAGTAACTGGTAAATAAGTGAAACTAGTCTTAAATCTGGGGAACAAATACAGCTACCTCTCAGTAAGCATCCATCACAACTGTTGGGCCCTGATCGTTTAGGGGTTACTGGCATCTTTCACTCTGCCCTGCAGAGGAACAGAAAGATGTCTATTAATCTGGAAAGCTGTTGAGGTGGACTGTGTATAAAAGTTTCTGCTATATGTATTCTGCCTGGAACAGCATGGTATGGTAGAAAAGCATGGACTTCTCGACTGTGCCTTCTAAAGTCTGGCATCCTTTGCTGACTAACTCACTTGGTTTGACCTTTTTGTAATAGTTTTACCTCTAGGACAATGGTGCTCAACTGGAGATGATTTTGCCCCTAGGGGACATTCAGCAATGTTTGAGACAATTTTGGCTGTCAAAGCTGGAGCTGCATGAGTGCTCTTGGCATCCAGGGCATGGTGGGGGGTGGGGTGGCTGGATAAATATCCTGCAACATGCAGGGCAGCCCCCATAATAAATAGAGTCATCTGGTCCAAAATGTCAGCAGAGCTGCGGGGAGAGAGCCTGCTCTCTGGGTTCTGGCCTCTGACTCCAGACTCCTGTGTTTGGGTGGCCTGTGGGCTTTCTCATCAGCATTCGCAGATAGCACTACCCTTCCCGAGTGACAGGCTCGCAGGTGTGTGACAGCGCTCCTGGGGATAAGGATGATGGCCTATTCTATACCCAACTCTGGTCAGCATCCAGAGGGAAGTAGGTACATCACTGTTTAATAACAGGACACGGAGGTTAAAGCACCGGTTGAAATCCTTTCTCATCCACCCTCCAACTCCAGCTAATGCAGTCCGCTGCTACCGAAAGCAAGATTATGGATTGCCTTCAGCCTGGGTCACAGGTGGAGGAGCTCATGTTGCCGACAGGCTGTGCAGGTTTGGCAGGTTGCCCCGCTGGGAAATACAGAAGGGGCTTGAAAGGCAGAGCTGTTCTGGGCTTTTAGAGTGTTGGGTTTGATACTTTCCGATTTTGCTCTCCACTTATGCCTACGTGCCCTGAACATTGGGGGGGAACTTGTCAGGATATTTCTGAAGGTGGAGGCACCCACCAGTCTCAAAGGGAGCATGGCGAGGTAGCATGAACCAGGCTGCCCTGCCCTGAATGTTGACCAAAGGAACATTTACCCAGAAAAGGGACAGGGGAACCCAACAGAGGCATGGCCACACCTGGGCAGGGGAAGGGGGGTACCTGGCAGAGAGCCAGCTGGGGTGAAGCTGAGCCAGATATGTCACCTATACAAAAACGCTTGTACATATGTGAGGCCATTAGAATGAAGTTGAACCAGACCGAGATAGAATGTGCCTCTTCTCTCTCAGCCCCTGACTGTGGCTGGAACTGGTAGCTGGGGTCAGCTGACACTAAAGCAGGAGCCAGCTAAGAATGGCCATCCCTCCTGGATACAGACTGCCCTTTTTCTCCCTGCTGGAGAGTTCCAGCAAGCCCTTGAAGGAGCAGGGCAGGGAGGAGAGCAGAGGGGAGTGCGGTGGGGGGAATCCCCAGTGGGAAGGAGACTCAGTGACTGTGATTATAAATCCAACAGGGGGGACGCTTGGGGGCTCAGTCGTTAAATGTCTGCCTTTGGCTCAGGTCATGATCCCGGAATCCTGGGATAGAGCCCCACGTCGGGGTCCCTGCTCAGCAGGAACCTGCTTCTCCCTCTCCCACTCCCCTTGTCTGTGTTCCCTCTCTAGCTGTGTTTCTCTCTGTCCAATAAATAAATAAAATCTTTTTAAAAAGTATTTTATTTATTTATTTGACAGACAGAGATCACAAATAGGCAGAGAGGCAGGCAGAGAGAGAGGAGGAAGCAAGCTCCCCACTGAGCAGAGAGCCCGATGTGGGACGCAATCCCAGGACCCTGAGATCATGACCTGAGCCAAAGGCAGAGGCTCAATCCTTTGAGCCACCCAGGCGCCCAATAAATAAAATATTTAAAAAAAAACAGTGGCTGACAGTTTGATAACCAGGTTGTATCACAGAAAGCTGTGAACTGCCAGGTATTAGTTTGCTGGGGCTGTAAAGCGAACTACCATAATACACGGGGTGGCGGAAGCAACAGAAATCTATTTTCTCACGGTTCTGGAGGTGGGGAGTCTGAGATAATGCTCTCAGCAGGATTGATTGCTCCTTAGGTTTCTCTCCTTGGCTTGCAGATGGTCATCTCTCAGCTTGTGTGTGACTTTATCTCCCTTTATCAGGACACCTGTCACTGGCTTAGGGCCCACCCTGAAATTCTCATTTTAATTTAAACCCCTTTTTTTAAAGGCCCTATCTCCAAAGACAGTCACATTCTGAGGTACTGGGGGTTATAACATAACATTTGGGGGGGACATATACATTTTGGGGAGACACAATGCAGTCTGTAACAACTGTATTAAGTACTGACCTGGTCTGGGACAAAAAACCAAGAGGTCTGCTCAAAGGAGAGTCGAATGTTCAGGGTCAGTGTTGCGATTAAAAGAGCTTCTGGTCTGTACATCACTGAGAGGATACTCTTCAAACCCCATACAAAACTAATTAATCAGCCTTCTTTCATGATCAACCAGAATATCTTGTGCCAATATATAGCTGACTAGTTCCTTAAGCTAAATTAATACTCTTGTTTTTAAAGATTTTAGAGACAGATAATAAGAGAGAACAAGTGGGGTGGGGGCAGGGAGGAGAAGCAGACCCCCCACTGAGCAGGGAGCCTGATGCAAGGCTGGATCCCAGGACCCCGGGATCATGACCTGAGCCAAAAAGGCAGATGCTTAACTGACTGAGCCACCCAGGTGCCCCTAAATTAATACTCTTAGAGTAAAAACACTTCTAGGCTTATTTCACATGGTTTTATGATATTTTCCCCACAAAACGGCCAGTGATGATGTAAGCCAGCCCCAGAGCAGGGGGATAGGGGATGTAGTTCAGGATGGCTAGTGTTCTGGGACATGCCTGAGGTGGGACCCAAAATTCTTACTATTCCCAATGGACCAAGTTCTGGCATGAACCTCTGCGGTATAGGAGGCCAAGCCTCCTGCACACCCTTTCGAGTGCCTTGGTGTAGGGTGCAACCCCTGGCATATACTGGTCAGGAGAAAGAGCCTGAGATCCTTATGCTTGGTCATTGCCCTCGGGGATGTGAGTCCATTCATCTTGAATAGCTCTCAGGAATTATTCTTAGAACTATGCCCATGAATTCAATTTTATTCCACGATAATCCTGGGATATTAGTAGATCGACCCACTCCTCACACAGAATACATTGGCTGTGTTGTTTTTTTTACCTGGTGTGATGGTTAATTTTACTGTCAATTTAGAGGGTGTTTTTGGATGAAATTAACGTTTAAGTGGGTGAATTTGGGGTAAAGCAGATTGCCTTTCATAATGTGGGTGAGGCTCATCCAATCAGCTGAGAACCTGAATAGAACAAAAACTGACCTCGCAGGCAAGAGGAATTCCCCCAGAGATTGTCTGCACTGGATTCACACCATTGGCTGTCCTGAGTCTCCAACCTGTCAGTTCACACTGTAGGTTTTGGACTTGCCAGCCTCCATAATCCATGAGTCGATTCCTTCTAATACATCTCTTTCTCTCTATATATACAAATCAAATCAACTCTGTTTCCATTTTTCAAAAAAGATTTATTTATTTTTGAAAGAGAGAGAAAGAACATGCAAGGGAGAAGAGGTGAGGGAGAGAGAGAATCCCAAGCAGGCTCTGTGCTGAGCATGGAACCCAATGCCTGGGCTCGATCTCAGGACCCTGGGATCGTGACCTGAGCAGAGATCAAGAGCTGGGTGCTTAACCAACTGAGCCAGCCAGGCACCCCTCTATTGTTTCTTAATGCATCTCTTTCTCTCCATATACACAAATCATACCAATTCTGTTTCTCTGGAGAACTCTAACACACCTGGAGTAGTTATGATGGTGGGTTATTCATTCCCCTAAAGGGGTAAACATTGCATAATTTTTATGGAGGGATCTGCTGGACTCTAAATATGGGACCCTCTTTTTACTAACCTCCTCCATTCCGGTTTCCCAGGCTTATAGCCAGCAAGGGTGGGAAGAGTTAGGTGACCCAATGCCAAAGGCAGCTTTAGGAAACTGGGTTTTCACTGAAGCTAAGAATAAAATGTGATTGAAAGCACAACCCAGCATGAGAATAGAGGAGCAGTATCAAGCTTAGGGCCCAGAATTATGATCTGGGTCACATGCAAGATGAGTCTGGAGATTAGATTTCACATTTTTTTTCAGGCTGGAAATGTGCACAGCTAAATGACTACATCTCCTGTAGCCTGCTCTGTAGGTAAGTGTAGCCTTGTGCCTAAATTCTGAGTGGAATCTGTTGGGTTAATCTACAACAAAGGGTCCTTAAAAGGGAGATAGCTGGGACCCAACTTTTTGTCCTACCCTCTTAATGGGAAGGAGGTGAGATGGCTGGTGCTCTAGAAACTATCATGGATCATGAAGCAGACCTGAGGACAAGGGAGCCTGGGTCCTTGATCATTTCATGGCGCTGTCATCCCAACCCTGGACTGCCTACTTCAGATTGCTTTTACATGAGGGAATGGATATGCTGTTCTGTGTTTGAGACAGTCACTAGAACATGAATGTGATTTAATAACTAGCTCAAAATGATTTCATCTCAACCCATATTTTGCCTCTGCCAGCCAATGTGTTGGTCTAATGTGATGGGTCTGAGCAGCCTTGGGAAGTTTATGCAAGGGAAATGCACATTTATAATGGCAGATGTGGCAGATGACATCCTGAGCTGGCTGGAGGAATTTGGGACAGACCCCAGTCAACTGTAATCTAACTCTGGGCCAATACTGAATGGGTACTTCACATAGCGGCCAACAAAAAAAGAAAATAGAGGCCTCTTTATTGGGTGTGGCAGACAAAGGAGGTAAAAAATTTGTCCTAATTTCCAGTATCCCCAAATCCTTGGTCTCAATCCAGATACTCTTCCGGTTGGGGTTGTCTTCTGGAAGGATGTAGCTGATACAGATATGATGAGACACTTCTACCAGACTGTTACTGTCACTAGTCCCCCCCCCCCCCAATTGTTGCTTGTTCAAAAGGGCATCTCTTGAGGGGGTCAGTTTGAGTATCAAAGTATCATCATCTGTACAGACTAGGATAAACCCATGCAGCCTAACTGGGCTGAGTCACCTTACAGGGATATTTTGTTCTCACTAGAACAAGCATTTTTTTTTTAAAGATTTTATTTATTTATATGACACACACACAGAGATCACAAGTAGGCAGAGAGGCAGGCATGTTGAACAGGCCCTAGGATCATGACCTGAGCGGAAGGCAGAGGCTTTAACCCACTGAGCCACCCAGGCGCCCAGAATAAGCACTTTTATTAGTGACTGATCTGTCACTGAATTCTGTTATTTCATCCTTCAAAATGTCCTTTTCTTCCAGTTCTCAGAGCTAGGCTCTTAGAACCTCACCTAGGATTCATGGAATAGCTTTGTAACAAGCTTGCCCCTTCACGATATCAATGCCAGACAACCTTGACTGAAAAACTACTTTATCACAGTTAAGTTAAAATGCTTCTTAATTTCTGTAACCAACCATATGTTTGACTTTTAAGCACATGCCTAACCTGCCTCCATCCTGATTTTCCTCCTTTACCCGGTCACATGTTCTTGGTAAGTTTCCCAACTATCAGCAAGTCCCAACCCTCTTGCTGAGAAGGCCCCTCAGTGGCTCCCCTTAGCTATTCCCCAACCCAAATCCTAGTCATCCTTGGGGAGGGGGGAGGGGCGGGGATGGGGTGGAAGAGTGTAGCTGAAACTATCTAGCACCTACTCTCAGCTTCCTTTTATATTACTCTATTCAATAAGCACCCACCTTATGCCAATAATAGTGTAAGGCTTTCCAAACTTCTATATAGGGAAGATTCACACTATTCAGATTGTTTTTTTAATTGCTGAGAAAGCATTGGATGAAGGTCGTTAGACTGTTAGACACAGTAGGAAAGAATTCTGTTGTACCTTTTTAGTATTCTGAGCTTTTTGGTTCATGGAAGTCACTCTGAACACACACTCAGGACCTGACTGGTAAGGCTTAGTAATCAAGAAAGAACGAACTTTCGGTTCTAATCCACTCTTATATTTACTGTGTGATCAGGGCAACTTGCTTAACTTCAGTGAGCTCATTAACATCTGGAGTCAACGATACCTACTTTAGGAGTGAAATAAGATAAATGCATATAAACCCTGCAGCATAATCCCTGGTACGTTTTAGGCGTTCAGTAACTATTATCAGGCCGCCTTATCCTGGCTCCGGTCCCAAGGTCAAATTCACTAGGAAAAAAAGGTCGCTCCGGGCAGCAGTTGGAGGGGCACTGGCTCTACACCGTACGGCGCCCAGGAAGGACCCTCCTTCCTGAGGGACCTCCCTAGCCGGCTAGGGCGCGCCAAGGCGGCTCAGGGAAACTGCAGTCTTCCCCCGCCGGAGGTCGTGGGACCCACCGCTGCCCTGACGCGCCGGGAGCGAGGAGGCGGGGCTGCGCGGACCGGCTGAGGCCCTCCCCGCAGACTCCCGAGGGGGCGGGGCTGCGGGCTGTACCATTTTCCACCATAGGGGAGGTAGGGCACAGCCTTCCCTTTGGTCACAGGCCCAGAAGCGGGAAGGTGGAGGCCGCCATTCTTCGGCTCCCTGGGGAACGTCTCTCATATCCTTCCTTCTCGCATTCCCTGAGATCCGGGCGCGGGCTGGCTCTGGCAGGGCACACCCCGGGATCTTGCGCCCCCCCGACGTGGGAGCGGCGGGCGCAGGGGGCGGAGCCCGTGGAGGTCGGCGGTGTCCTTGCGGCGCGGCCGGGAGCGTGCGTCTGTGTACGCCCCGCGGTCGGCGCGGCAGTTCGGGTTTTGATATAGATCACTGGCAGCGATCACGATGTTGTCCCGGGCAGCGCGCAGGTGAGGTGCCCCGGCCGCTTGGCGCAGCGGAGACGGGTTGCGGCCCCGAGGGCGAAGGGGCGCGGGCGGCCGCCTCCTCAGGCCTCGCTTCCTGCGTGCCCGCGCCGGCGCGGCGGGTCCCGGGCTCCTTCGGGGACCCGGCATCGCGGGGACGGGGAGGCCGGCCTTGCCTGAGGGCAGGTGTGCGCTGAGCGCGTCCGGGTGCCGCCGCGGCACAGGGCTGCCGCCGCGTTAGTTTAATGCTTCGGGGAGTGTGGAGGGAGAGCGAGCAAGCCGTGGAAGGCCCAGATGGCGCTGGGTCTGCGTAGACGCGTGAGCGAATAATCGGTCTGCGTCCTCTTTCCAGCACGAGCAGGACGCTGGTGCCGGCGTTGGGGTCGCTGGGTTCCAGGCAGAAGCACAGCCTCCCCGACCTGCCTTACGATTATGGCGCCCTGGAGCCGCACATCAACGCCCAGATCATGCAGCTGCACCACAGCAAGCACCACGCGACCTACGTGAACAACCTGAATAACATCGAGGAGAAGTATCTGGAGGCGCTGGAGAAGGGTAGGTGCCGGGCTGCCTGCCGGTGAGAAACTGCACAGCGAGCGTGGCCCTGGGGGGACCGGTGCCCTTCGGGTCAGGAGCGCGGCTCCGCGTGTTCTGGATTTGACGTGGGTCAGAATTCACGAGGAAAGCAGTCATTTTGTGGGAGACTGAAACAGGCTTGTGTGTATCTGCTAATATTTGGAATTCAGTATTATGATATAATATGGACTTACGGTTTTGGGTTTTTTTCTAAAGAGCTCAGTTGACAAAACCAGTAAGCAGCTTGTGGATTTCGTGCGTCTGGGGGCGTGTGTATGCGGGAATCTGTGTTTTAATGTCTGTACAAAATCGTATTACACTCTCCAGCCCGTTAATCAGTGGCTTGCACGAGAAAAATAATTGACATGTATTACTTAGTAAGCTGCCCGGTTGAAAGATGTATTTTATCTCTCTCTCTCTCTCTTTTTTTTTTATTGACTTTAGGGCCTCTGAAATTTGTTGAGTAAATTTCAGACCGTGACATCTTGTTGACTGGGGGCATCTAGTGGGAAAATGTAGTATTTCAGCCTGATTGCATGATGTAATTGGCTAAACAAAAACTAGAGGAAGTTGCCACATTCTGGAAGATTTGTGACAAGAACCTTGAGTACCGGGAAGAAGTTTCGTGATTTGTACGGGAAAGGGGTTTTAGAAAATAACAAATTTGGGAAAGATGAAGTAATGATGACAGAGTGGGGAATATCCCAGTTGTGAAATTATTTCCTGCATGACAACACCTGACTACTTGAACCTTTTTCTTCAATATTTTAAAGACAACTTAATTTCAGTCCTTTTCTTGTACAATCACACCTTTGTTTTCATGAAAATTACTGAAAAAAGCCATACATTATGTTGTGTTATTGACTATAAATTAATAAGTACCTGCAGTTTTCTTTTCTTTAAAAAATATATATTTTAAAGACTGTTGAAGAACTAAATTTTCATGTTTGAAAATTTGGGGTGAAATATTAAGTGAAATAACATCATCAGTCTCATTAAAGTCAGTAAATACTTTTTTTTTTTTTTTTAGTAAATACTTTTCAAACAAAAGTATTTAACTTTTATTGTACTTAACAGAAAAAAAATTGAATTGAAACCAAAGAAAATGTTGAACTTAAGAATAGTATTTTTTTTTTAAGATTTTATTTATTTATTTGACAGAGAGAAACACAGCCAGAGAGGGAACCCAAGCAGGGGGAGTGCCAAAGGGAGAAGCAGGCTTCCCGTAGAGCAGGGAGCCCTGTGTGGGGCTTGATCCTGGGTCTCTGGGATCATGACCCCAGCCGAAGGCAGTCGCTCAGCCAACTGAGCCACCCAGGCACCCCAAGAATAGTATTTTTATTTTTATTTTCTTTTAAGATTTTATTTATTTATTTGACAGAGAGAAACACAGTCAGAGAGGGAACACAAGCAGGGGGAGTGAATGAGGGAGAAGCAGGCTTCCTGCCGAGCAGGGATCCTGATGTGGTGCTCCATCCTGGGTGTCCGGGATCATGACCTGAGCCGAAGGCAGTCACTTAACCAACTGAGCCACCCAGGTGAACCAAGAATAGTATTTTTAAAAACAGATTGTATAGCCCCTCCACATTTCTTGTTATTATTACTTTTTTTTTGAAGATTTTTATTTATTCATTATTTGACAGACAGCAAGAGAGGGAACACAGCGGGGGAGTGGAAGAGGGAGAAGGAGGCTTCCCACCAAGCGGGGAGCCTGATGTGGGGCTTGATCCCAGGACCTTGGGATCATGACCTGAGCCTAATGACTGAGCCACCCAGGCGCCCCATATTTTTTAATGTAAGCTGTATGCCCAATACGGGACTCAAACTCACAACACCAAGATTGAGTTGTATCCTCTACCACCTAAGCCAGCCAGGCACCTCCCAAATTTATATTAAAATTTATTTATCTATTCAGTTTATTTATTTATCTGAGAGAGAGAGAGAGAGAACATAAGCAGGGAGGAGGGGTAGAGGGAGAGGGAGAAGCAGACCTCCTGCCAAGCAGGGAGTCCGCCAAGCAGCTTGATCCCAGGCCCCTGGGATTTCCACCTAACTGAGGGCAGACACTTAACTGTCTGAGCCACCCAGGCACCCCTATATTAAAATTTAAAAACAATGAAGTAGGGATGCCTGGGTGGCTCAGTTGGTGAAGTGTCTGCCTTTAGCTCGGGTTGTGATCCCAGGGTTGTGGGATGGACTCCTGCATTGGGCTTCTTGCTCAGTGGGGAGCCTGCTTCTCCCTCTGCCTGCTGTTCCCCCTGCTTGTGCACATGCTCTCTCTCTGACAAATAAATAAATAAATAAAATCTTAATAAAGATAAAAAGGTGAAATTAAAAGATTGAGATTATTAAGTTAGTTTTCAATAAGCATGTTTCTTTCCCATTAGAAAAGTTTAGTTACTGTTGATTTGTTAAAAAACATTATAAAACCTACATTTATTTTTTGGTGATTTTCCTGGAATAATTTTTTTTTAAAAGATTTTATTTATTTATTTGACCGATAGAAACATAGCTAGAGAGGGAACACAAGCAGGGGGAGTGAGAGAGGGAGAAGTAGGCTTCCCGCTAAGTGGGAAGCCCGATGTGGGGCTCGGATCATGACCTGAGCTGAAGGCAGACACTTAACGACTGAGCCACCCAGGTGCCCCTCCTGGAATAATTTCTAAGAGTGACACTGATCTATAATAAAATTAAACTGTGAACATAATAACAAGAAGTTGGCATCTTAAAACAACTGCCCAAGATGATCTGTGTATTCTGAGATCACTTGGCCCTTTTCTCCTCTCTGAGGCATGCCCTAAGACCAGAATAGAGAACTTTTTCTGTTATGTAAACTCCCTAAGCCCAGAGCTCTCAGTGGTTCTTTGTGTTTTCCACTTTGGCTCTTAGTATCTTGTGGATAATAAGCACTTGGGACTTAATTGAGCAAGGAAATTACTATTTTCCCTAATAGTTAATCTTAGCTTCTTAAAGGCATGGAAAGGAATATTTTATTTTGCCTGCTTATTTAGCAAGGTAGAAAAAAAGTTTTCCAATGTGATTTTTTTGGTTAAATGTAGGTATCAGAGAATTAAATTTTTTCCATAAAAAGTACTTTAATATATTCAGTTATCTAGGCAATCAGACGTTTATTGAGTGCCTGGTATGCAGGAGGCTATAGATTGGCCCCTGGGACACAGCAGTACATAGGAGTCCTTATGATTGGAGCTTTTGTTCTAGTGGGGAGACAGATGGACAAGTAAATGTGTAGTAGTATGCCAGGGCTGTAAGTCCTATCAAGAAAAATAAGAGAAGTGGTGAAAATTGTCCATTTTATATTGTGGTTTGAGAAGGCTTCACTGGTTAGATTGATACATCTGTGGAGACATGAAAGAGACATGTGGGAATGGTGGCACAGATCCAGGCAGGTGATGCTGCTGGTCTGCACCAGAAGTAAGAAGAGGGCATTGGATTTTCGATCTTTTTTAAAGGTAGAGCTGGCTTTGCCATTGGGTATGTTGATGGGTTGAATGTGGTGTGTGAGAAAAGGAGAAATGACCAACTTATCAAAAATGTCCTGAGAAAACAGCTGGCCCTTGCACGGATGGGGATGGCCACTGGAGGGTAAGTTTGGGATTGAAAATCCAGAGTTGAGTTTTGAATATTTCAAATTTTTTGTTGATGGAACATGAACTATTTCCCAGTCAATAGTTGTATATCTAGAAAATAAGAGCTGAAAATTTACCATTTTTAAAAAATGGTTGTATTTGTTTTTAGTAATCTGTACTTCCCATTGTAGGGCTCAAACTTACCACCTTGAGACCATGAGTCATGTGCTCTACTGACTGAATCAGGCAGGTACCCCTGAAAACTTAACATTTAGTCTGTTTGTGGAACAGATACCCACATTTCACTGATTTCTATCTTTGTTGTCATTATTGCTGAAATCTTTAATATCCAGGAAAACACTTTGAAGTTCTTTGAAGCTCAGGAAAGAATTTTCTCCATGCTTTGCACCCCCTGCTGGGCCACTCATGAGTTGTTGAGGACATTATTAATTGAACTGAAAATCCACTGGGACAAATAATTTTTTAAGAAAATCTTTTTTTTCTGTGTGGAAATGATGGAATTTTAGGACTGATAAGGATGTTATAAATAAGTTAGTCCAATTATCAGACGTTTTACAAAGAAAATGGGGTATAGAATGTTTATAAAGTAAGGATTTTAAAAAAATATGTTTGCGTCTTTACCTTACAGGTGACATTACAACTCAGGTAGCTCTTCAGCCTGGGCTCAAGTTCAATGGCGGAGGCCATATCAATCATTCCATCTTCTGGACAAACCTGAGCCCTAAGGGTGGTGGAGAACCCAAAGGTTGGTAGATATTGGTGTAGTCTTAGATACATTTTGTGCACAACAGGAATGATGGTTGCTTTTCTTATGTTAATTCTGAGGTATCATAACAGCATATTTTTCATAGCAAGGAGTACAACAAAGTTGTAACTTGGAAAGGGACACATGTAGGAATGCAGAGTACATTCAGGGAGTCATATGTCTTCAGCTTTTTTTTTTTTTTTAAAGATTTTATTTGTTTATTTGACAGAGAGAAACACAGCCAGAGAGGGAACACAAGAAGGGGGAGTGAGAGAGGAAGAAGCAGGCTTCCTGCCGAGCAGGGAGCCCGATGTGGGACTCGATCCTGGGTCTCCAGGATCATGACCTGAGCTGAAGGCAGTCGCTTAACCAACTGAGCCACCCAGGTGCCCCTTGTCTTCAGCTTTTTACACATATACACAGTGTCAGAAACGGTGTCAACTTCTAGTTGAAATGTACTGTACTTTACATTAGAACAAGACTGGGAAACAGTTTTTTTTTTTTTTTTAAGATTTTATTTATTTGACAGAGAAAAACACAGCCATAGAGGGAACACAAGCAGGGAGAGTGAGAAAGTGAGAAGCAGGCTTCCCGCCGAGCAGGGAGCCCGATGTGGGACTCGATTCTGGGTCTCCGGGATCATGACCTAAGCCGAAGGCAGTTGCCCAACCAACTGAGCCACCCAGGCGCCCCTGGTAAACAGTTTTTAGAGAAGTTGAGCAACCTTGGGCTGGGTCAGCTACTTAATCATTCTGTACGTACTTTCTTCATCTATATGACACAGGGATAATAATAGAGCTGTTGTGAAAATTAAATAAATTATCAAATGTAAAATGTTTAGAATAGTGCCTTTTGCTATTATTTTCCTGCTCTTCCTAACTGATAAAAAGTCAGTTGTCCCAGAAAATGAGGTTTTCCAGAACACCAGGAGAGTAAATGAGGGGACTACAGGGCCAATGGTCTTGTTCACTCTAGCGGGTTTACTTGACTTCCTGTGTCTCTTGTGGAGGCCCAGATGACCTAATCATCCTCCCCATCCCTAGGAAGGTATGGGGCATAAGTAGAGCTCTCCCGGTCTCTGGGCTTAGAGCATATACCTTGTTTCTGTGGGTTTGCATGTTTCTTTTTAATTGTTTTGTAGGAGGCATCTTAGGTATTTGTAATAAGCAATTTCATTTGGAAGTAAAGATTAATGGGAGAGTGACTATGGCAAGCTGGGCATTTCTTTTTATGAGTTAGGTCTGCAGACAGTGACTTAATACTTCTGAGGTTTTGGGTTTTAGTAAAATGTCAGATACACCCATATTGAGTCAACAGGTCTTGGTTCTCTGACACTTTGGGTTATCTTTACCATATTATTATTTGTGCTTACCATAGATAATTGCTTTTAAACCAGTGGAATCAGAGAAGTGATATTTTTGGCCTACTTCATTTGATGTGCTCAATCTAGAATTATATGTTACATTGGTACAGAAAGGACTATAGTTCTTTCAGTGTACCCTTTGTTTGGTAATAAAAGACAGAAATCACTCTTTTTAAAATTACATAATTGTGATAGGAAAGATCTTAGTGTGGGAAGGAAGAAATCACTCTAACATGGTTCAGTAACACCTGAATTACAATTGTGAGACCTTATGACACTAGTGTTGGGGAAGGAGTAGTGTGCCATCTGGACTCACTGGGTTATGTTGTCCGTATGTTGTCTAGTTGGCATCTTGTGCCTCATGACAGGCATATTTTAATATATGTAACAGAATTTATTTACTGTTGCAATCTGTTCACTTGTAGAGTTTTCGGATGTTTGTTTGTTTTTTTTTTTAATAGGGGAATTGTTGGAAGCCATCAAACGTGATTTTGGTTCCTTCGACAAATTTAAGGAGAAGTTGACCACTGTATCCGTTGGTGTCCAAGGCTCCGGTTGGGGTTGGCTTGGTTTCAATAAGGAACAGGGACGCTTGCAGATTGCTGCTTGTTCTAACCAGGATCCGCTGCAAGGAACAACAGGTTAGGTTTGAAAATTGTTTCACGTTCATTCCTGTGAAAAGGTTCACGGTAAAGCGTTTACCTTGAAATAAGGAACACAAGCAGTGATTAAACCTATTGTGAGCATGTCCTAATGTGAGTACATCATAAAGCTGATAGTACCCTGAGTCTCATGTAAGCAAAAACGCTTTAAGAGCCCTTGACGTTTTACCAAAATTAGCACATGTAATTTTACAGATACATTAACAAAATATGTTTTAAACATAAACTGTGCTTTGTTTGTCAGAGAATGCGTATTAGCTTAAATAATTACATGCACTGGAATTAGATAAACACCACACAGGAGGA
Organism: Spilogale gracilis; assembly: GCA_004023965.1. NCBI lineage: Eukaryota > Metazoa > Chordata > Mammalia > Carnivora > Mephitidae > Spilogale > Spilogale gracilis. Next base: position 32,192 of record PITA01008009.1, on the reverse strand, counting down.
TAAGCCCTGGAAGCCGAGTCTGACTTCAGACCTTGGATTCTCAGCCCATCTCCTGAGTACCTGTGGTCAGAATAGCATTAGAGCTCAGATTTCCGGACTTCTGCCTTTTTGTGGATTTTGGTTTTGGTATAGGAAAATATTTGGCTTAGCAGCTCCAGGTTGTGTTCACCAGATCTTTTTTCATGTTGAGCCCGAATGACTCAGAATGTCTTTAGGAAATAGTCAAGAGGCATCCATCAGTTTGTTGGAACGTTGATCTGCAGTGTAACAGACCTGTGGTGACATCTCAGCTTCAGTGACCGGTAGTTTTCAGCCACATTTTCAGCCTCTATGCATGTCCGCAGACTTGCTTACGTGCCTCACTCCCCTGCATATACTCAGATTTAGGCAGGATCTAAATGGCTCTTATGGGAAAGTGAGATGCTAGAGAATGCTGTAGAGAGTCGGATCGATCTTTGAAGGTGCCTGACAGACAAGGAAGGCTGAGATTTCCAGGGAAACCCTGGCCACACCTGCTGCTCTTCCACTTGAGGGAAGTGCATTGGAATGAAAATCAGTGAAAGTCATGGCAGTTTATAGAGGGGAAAAATCATTTATGAATTTTGTTACCTTAATTATTCATGATACATGATTAGTGACATACCTTCCCACTGCTCAAGACCCACTGATTGGTACTTGTTTTCCTAGAGGAGAGCTATCATTTAGTTTGAGAGTTTTTGAAAATGAGTATTGTGTAAGTAATTCCTTCTTTACACTATATAATTTCTGAGAACAGTGTCTGTTTTTCTTTGGTCCTGTTCAGTTTTCCTTGTTAACTTATTCTTCCTATAAGTGTCTCAAAACGCTCTGTATTCTCTGAGACTAACATTAGCCTTGGGACCAGAGCGGATTCTCCTAAAAGTCCCCTGCTTCCAAAGGTCCTCAACTGCCCCCACAAACATAGTAGTCTGCTAATCCCCCCAGGAATTGGCTTATGGATAGATTTGTTGGTATTTCAAGAACAGCTCTTAAAATACCATATTTTATTTTCCAAACTCTATTTTGGATTTTTTTTTTTTTTTTAAAGATTTTATTTATTTATTTGAGAGAAACACAGCTAGAGAGGGAACACAAGCAGGGGGAGTGAGAGAGGGAGAAGCAGGCTTCCTGCCGAGCAGGGAGCCCGATGTGGGACTCGATCCTGGGTCTCTGGGATCATGACCTGAGCCGAAGGCAGTCGCTTAACCAACTGAGCCACCCAGGTGCCCCTATTTTGGATTTTTTACTCTTTACCATGTTTTCTTCCAAAGAGTACAGTTTAAATTTTTTTTTATAAGTTATTTATTCTTAGGCAAATTTCCTATTTGTAAAAGAAACTGAAAAATGGATGGGAATGTTGTAAAGGGTAATTTTGTGTGCATAGGTGAAAGTTTAGGTGAAGATGCAGTCATGTTTTAGATTAAAATTCATAGTTTTTGCCTTTTTTCCCCTTCTCTCCACTAGGTCTTATTCCACTACTGGGGATCGATGTGTGGGAGCATGCTTATTACCTTCAGTATAAAAATGTCAGACCGGATTACCTAAAAGCTATTTGGAATGTAATCAACTGGGAGAATGTAACGGAGAGATACATGGCTTGCAAAAAGTAAAACATGATCATTACATTGAGCAAAATAAGGTTTTCATGACTATTTTTGTAGTAGTGCAGAGTACCGTAGTATCCCAGTAAGCTGCTTTATTGTAGCATTTCTTAATGTAGCTTGTTCAAATATTTGATGAACACAATGCTATGAATTTCTTGTTTTCAAATTTTGTTATTGGGCAACTGAAAATAGTAAGTGCTTTGTTTGATTTAATCTTTTGATTGAACATCTTCTTCCAAGAGCTGAAACAGCCAGCAGGTTGTAATTGCCATCATAAAAACCGTCAAAAAGATCTCACCCCTGTCCTCTTGGGCCTCTGGGGAAGCCTTTTGCCCCTGTTCTGTTGCACTTGTAGAAAACCTGGTCCTTTGCCCAGTTTTCATGATAAAAGGTTGTAAATTTGTTTCCCAAGGGAAATGTTCAGTTTTTCTATTGAAAATTGCTCTTTTTCTAAGTAATCTTCTGTCTAGTAGTACTCATGGTAGATATCACTCATGGACCTTTAATTATTTTGGGTCACATGTTCCACAGGGTTAACACCATTTTGTCTTTTAAAAAATATCACTTGATTGCTAATTGAGAATTGCTCTATTATCAAAAGGAAGTAGTCCTGCGTTTGAATATTTCTGTTGGGAGAAATAAAACTTTTATGTGAAACTTTTGTCATCAAACATAGAAATATGTGTTAGGTGACAGCTCAAAGCAGACAAAAATCAGGGCCTTGTTGATAAAGTGAATATTGGACATGAGGCCACAGATCATTCTGGCCAGGCACTTGCACGCTCCCCCCCACCCCCCCATTTCTACTCAGCTCAGGAGCACCCCTCTGTAGAGCAGCAGCGTCGATTGGGTGCTGCTTTCCCAGAGTGGCAGGTGGTTGGTTTCTGATGTGGGCGTGTCCCTGCACAGGAACATTGCTTTTGTAAGACTTGTTTTTGAGTTATTCCATCGTATTGGATCTTCTTTTCTTTTAAAAAAATGCATTGTCACTATAGAAGCTTTATATTATATAGTCCTTTAAGTAAAGGAAAACAATACCCATAATTCAGTGACAGAGCCCATCAAATTGTCTTTGTTTCCTACTTGCAGGTGGGACTGTTTAAATATAGCAGGGAGCCTTTTATAATTTGGCTTAACATTGTCATGTGTTCCATATTTCATCATTTTCTTTATTTTTGGGGGCTGTATAATTGGACACTTCCTAATTTTTTTCAGTTCTGTTACTGAAGATTTCATTGGTTTCTAACTGTTATTTATTCAAATAATGCTGTGGTGAGCAACCCACATAGATTTTACTTCTGTGGGAGTATTTTTTCTGTATTGGTTTTTCTCTTTAGCCTGTTTACTAACTGGATATTTTCCCAAGTTAGTGTATAATTTTCCCCCCAAGTTTATTCTTTTTTTGCACGGAAAAATGGAGTAACTTAGCAGTTTCAATATTGAAGACTGAAGTTTATAAAAAAAAATTAAAGTTAAGGCATTTTTCTTTTAGAATTCCATTAGAAAATAGGCTTTCTGAATTGTCAGCAGCACTGATGAGAGTAGTGATTGCTGTGTGTGTGCTTGTGGAGTGGAGACACTTTGGAGACTAGGATTGCTGTCCTTCATCTACCACAGTGAAGTGACTTTCGTGGAGTGCAAATGAGAGTTGTGCTTACCGCTTACATGTGTACGTATATATGTACACATACCTGTACATATATATACATACACACACATATATACGGATATATACACACATATATGTATAGGCAAATCAGTGAACTCTGTTTAGAGCCTTCAGTTTAGAAAATACCTTCTGAGAGAAGGTATTTTGAATACAAGCAGTCTGCCAGATCTTGGTTTGTACTGTATGCAAAGATTATTGATTCATATAAAGCTTTTTGACTTTTATTAAGCTTTAAGTTTTCAAAAAATTCAATGTTGAAATTTCTATGGGGCTCTATTTTTGCTCTGATTTTGTGTTGAGGGAACAAGAGAAAGCATGCTGCTCTTCCTAAGGTTTTGTTTTTTCTTCCCCATCAGATATAATTTAAGAGACTAAGATAATTTACAGATGAAGATTTTAATCATCTGGCAGAAAATGAGACTTCAGGATTTTGTTTAGTCTTGTTTCTCATAATAGAAAAGAAAAAGGAAAGGTAAAAGGCATTTCTTCTGAAATGAACCAAGCATTTATTGTTCATCCAAGAGGGATTTTTGTGACTTACTCAGCAGTGCCTGTTCGAGTCTTAAATGTGCTTCAAACGCCATAGTGTGATTAGTGCTGCAAGAAAACAGGGCACAAGACAAATACTGTCTAAAGTAGAATCTGCTGCTTGAACTGTTGTGAAATAATTAAACTTTGAGGTTGAGAAATTTAAGTTTTATTGCACACCTCAAATTCATGGTCTTAAAATGAGATTTGAGTTTCTGGTGAATACATTTAAAAAAGAAACGTCAAGACGATGAAATTGAGATTGATGTGTGTTGTGAGTCTTCTAAAACTGGGTCTAAATACAAATTTTATTTTCTGTTTTAATTGCACTGGGAAAGCTGTTAGGTAAATGTTTTATAAATCACTTTTTTTTCATTTTCCAGTCATACCTAATGATTGTCCTGTCTCCTAAGGTACACATCAAACCTGGGAGATATATTACAAAGCCTATAAGGTCCTAGATCGCTTTCATTTAATTATTCTTTAGAGAAACATTTATTTTCCTATCGTGTGAAGTTTTTTGATTGTTAATAAAAGAATCTGTCAACTATCAAAAGAGGTTTGCATTATGCTTGTGTGTCAAACAGTCTTGTATCATTTTTAGTGCTTTTCTGTGGGACAGGGATGAATGATAGGTAGTTGCGATTTTACTCTTAAAATTCAGAAGGCATATGAAGTCTGTTCATATCTGTAGTAAACATCCGATAATGTAATAGTGTAATATATAATAAATTATAAAGTTAGGACATCTTCAGACACTAACCAGACAGAATATTACCTTGTCGTTTGGGTGTCCAACTCTTGGTTTTGGGTCAGGTCATGATCTCAGGATTGTGTTGAGCCCCATGTGTGTCAGATTCCAGGCTTAGTGGGGAGTCTGCTTGAGATTCTCTCCCTTTCTCCATTGCCCCCTATGTGTTCTCTCTTGCTCATCCTCTCTCTCACTTGTACTCTCATTCAAATAAATGAATAAAATCTTAAAAAAAAAAAGAATATTGCCTTAACTATATACGGTACATCTTGTGATAACAGGCTGTTTACTTCTTTTTTTCCATAAAGTTTTGGGAAGCTGTTGTTTTATCCATTCACATTGGGGAAGTTAATGAGCTCACCTCATGCATCTTTTCCTTGACTATTTGTAGATCAGTCCTGGAAAGGGAAGTAAGGTTCACCTGGGTTTCGTGAAGTCATTCCGCCTGCTCTTCACCTGTGCTTGTAATGGGTGCTATTCTCAAGATTCTTCTGGAACATATTAAGAAAAATAAGACCTCTCAATTTAGATTGTGAAAAAGAAAGAGATTGAGTGCTTCCTCTTTGCTAGTCATTTACTGTCCTGTTGTCCCATTCAGTACCTCCCCTAACAGAGGCCATTCTCTGTTTATCGCGGCCCCCACTGAAACATGAGCTCCTAGAAGGCCCAGGACTCATTTGTGTCATTGGTACTGAGCACACCATTCTAGGCCCATATTCAAATATTAGGTGATGATTCAAATATTAAATCATTTATTAAATGATGCGATCGAATACAGTCCTCGTTTATACGTGTTTGCAGGGCTCAGTTCACTTACCAAGTTCACCTACCAAAACCCACAAGGATGTTTGATGGCAGAGCTGCTGTGACTGAAGGCCTTACGCTTGCTCCTCCTATCCCTTTGATGTAGAATGTAGATTTGGAGAGAGCCTCTTAGGTGCTAACTCCCAGCATCTTATGGATTTATCTGTATACTGACTAAAATTGTGGACAAGTGAATACTGATTATATAAAATGTTTATGTCACAAAGGGCATCTGTCCAGCTTCTGTCCTTTGAACAAGGGTTCTCCGACAATAGAAACGCTGCTGGTGTTGCTCATAACGGCTCCATTTTTCACTGGGGTTCGAGAAGGATGCCAGGAGGAAAGAAACAAATGAGTCAGCTTTTTATCCCCAGTCACACCGAAGCAATATCAAAAGGCACAGTTCAGTTGGCTAAGCTGTCTCCTGGGTACCAACTCTTAAGTATTAAATTATACCTCAACTGAGTTTGGACTTTATTCCTTTATCTCCCCTGGTCTGGAGCAATGGTGTGATTCTCATTGATTTGGAGTATGTTATTTCTTTATTCCTTTATTAAGAGATTATCTTCTATGCCATTGACTTGTAACATTCTCAGTAAACTGTTAAATTTCTGGCAAAGGTTCAAATAACCGTGATAGAAGTAAGATGCCCAGAACTATATAATGAACCATGACACCTACCAGATTTTGAGATACTACTACAGGTTAGACATTACAATTTTTATTGAAAAAAAAAAAAGTGGCTCATAATAATACCTCATGTTTTTTCACGGGGGGTAGCATAGCCCAGATTGTGGGGCCTGACTGCCTGAGTTTACAGTCCAGATACACGCCTGTTTTTGTGGGTTGCTATACTGAGAACCCGTATGTGAGTGAACTATCGATGTTTATTTCTGTTTCTGATAAAACTTCAAGTGCTTCCTCTAGTCAGTCACTTCCTCCATAGTGATTCATGTATCCAGACTTCTACCACGCCCACCATCTTCAATATGTGGCATTCAGGGCTTCTGTACTCATTGGCATTAAGCTGGCAGAAGTGGAGAGAGCATGGGGACTTTCTCATGGAGAGTGCATGTCACTTCACACATTTCATTGACTAGAATTTAATCCCATACCAAACTGTAAGGGACATCGATGTGGTCTTGTCTGCAGGTCACCAGTTGCAGTCAGTGTTTCATTCTCATTGTTAGAACACCTATCCCTAAAGTCCCAACTCCAAGTGATACACAGTCTATCCATTAGATTTGTTTGTGGACCTGCGTGGTCTGGTGACCTATGAACCGAAAAGTCAAGGTGTCTGCCCAGCCCGACGTAAGTGGAGGTGCATAGACAGAAAATGGCAATAAAAAGTCCTGTTTTGGAAGGAGGGAAGAAAACTCAGCACTGACTGGTCCCCGACAGGCGTCCTGCTTCTGCTCCCTGTGTGACATTCTCCTGACCCCTGGCGGTGGAGGTTCTAATTTGTGCGTCCTCCACCATTCATTTGGAGTAGGTGATGGGCAGCTCCCCATACTGGGAGGATGTGTAGCCTTTATGACCTGGTTTCTGCCAGTGCAAGTTTGAAGTTATTTTAAAACTAAAACAGTGGAAGACTTTTTAGTCTGACTCCATTGTTTTCTGTCACAATAAAATTCCCTTAACAACTCTGTGGGTTTGTAACCAAATTGTCCTGCCAGTTCATGTGCCAGTGTCCTCTTATAAAATCTTTGTACTTGATACACCTCTCAAGAATTATTTATAATTTACATGCTTGTTTCTTCACCCCATCCATGTAGGAGCAGCTACCTTGAGTCAGTTAAAGCGACAAGCTCATGTGGGAAGCCCACATCCTTAGTCTTTGCCTTGGGATTGAGTCTGGAGCCTTCGTTGCTTAGAGCCTTTTTCAATTTTATATCTCTTACTGTTTGGGGTTTAGAAATACTCAGCTTTTCCAGACCTCAGAGTCCCACTATTTAGGGAACACAGGCATCGGGAAGGAGAGAGGGAGAAGCAGGCTTCCCACTGAGCAGGTAGCCCAGTGCGGGGCTCCATCCCGGAACTCTGGGATCATGACCTGAGCTGAAGGCCGAGGCTTAACCATTGAGCCACCCAGGCGCCCTTGGAGTCCAATTTCTTTCTTTCTTTCTTTTTTTTTTTTTTAAAGATTTTATTTATTTGACAGAAAGAAACACAGCCAGAGAGGGAACACAAGCAGGGGGAGTGAGAGAGGGAGAAGCAGGCTTCCCGTCGAGCAGGAAGCCCGATGTGGGACTTGATCCCAGGTCTCCAGGATCATGACCTGAGCCGAAGGCAGTTGCTTAACCAACTGAGCCACCCACGCGCCCCTGGAGTCCAATTTCTGAACAATATTGCCTTTCATTTCTTTTTCTTTTGTTTTTTTTTTAAAGATTTTATTTATTTATTTGACAGAGAGATAGCAGAAGCAGGAGGACCTGCAGGCAGAGGGAGAGGGAGAAACAAGACGCCCTGCTGAACAAGGAGCCCAGTGAGGGGCTTGATCCCAGGACCCTGAGATCATGACCTGAGCTGAAGGCAGATGCTTAATTGACTGAGCCACCCAGGTGTCCCTCCCCTTTCATTTCTGCGTGCAGACAGACCAGTTCTTTCCTGAACACACCAACAATAACTCAATTGGCAAGATAAGAGCTGATATGCAGTATCCGTCTGCTTCTTCCCAAACGCTTGCAGAGTGACCATGGCCTTGTCCTTCATGTTACTGCAGGGACCTGCTCTACTGCCTGATTTGTCACCATGTGTTACAGATTTCCATCTCTTTAGCTTCGGACTCCAATTTGCTCACTGCCCACTTAGCCAGTGTCACCTACTTTACGGTTTTGGATTTTTTTCCTGGGACAGCACCCACTTTTAGGTCCTAAGTTTTGACTTAATTTGGATAACAAATTCTTGCTTTGACAACAAACCCTAAATATGTAATAGCTCAAGGACAACAGATTTTTTTTACTCATGTCAAGTCTACTGTCTAGTGAAGGTTTCTGGTTTGCAGGAGCTTTCCTCCAAGTGGAGTTTCCAAGATCCAGGCTCTTTAGTCTTACTGCTTTGCCATCTCAGTTAAGTGTCATGCAAGGTAGCTCTTGTCATCTTGTCATCTTCATTGAGCCGGGAGTGTCAACACAAACATGAGTATGGCAGGTACGAAGTTTTATGGGCTAGGTCTGGAGATGGTGTCTATGCTTCTGCTCCTGTTTCATGTGTGACCACACCGTACCTCCCTGGGAGGCAGGCTGGGACATGTCGTTTAACTCCACTCCTGTGCCTGGCTTTATTTGACCTTTTTGTGTCTCAGTGTCCTCAGCTGGTGATAATGGGATGTTTTAAGTTTCAGATGCCTTAATACATGTGAGGGGCTTAGAGCAATGTCTGGTGTGTAATATGTACCATAAAGTGCAGTGGTAATACAGCTAAATGTGGCTGAATTTTCATGAATTTTCAGCCACTCTTCAGCAAAGGCATGGAGGACACAGACTCAGGGACAGACTCAACGGCCAGTTCTGGGAACCTCTGCCTGCTTTAGTGTTCGTTTCACAGCCCTGCATGATATTCTGAAAGAATACCTTTTATTTATACCTTATAAGTCAGGGGAACAAAGCTGCTTCATTTAGGAAAAAAAACTTTCATCTCCGAATATAGTGATTCTGCTGATGTGTTTGATTTATTTTTCTGAATGCATGTTTCAAATATTATTTTCATTTCCTGCCCCGTACCGAAGTGTGTAATTTTTTTATAAAGTCTTTTTTAGGGCGCCTGGGTGGCTCAGTTGGTTAAGCGACTGCCTTTGGCTCAGGTCATGATCCTGGAGTCCTGGGATCCAATCCCATATCAGGCTCCCTGCTCGACGGGAAGCCTGCTTCTCCCTCTCTCACTCCCCCTGCTTGTGTCCCTCTCTGGCTTTGTTTCTCTCTGTCAAATAAATAAAATCTTAAAAAAAAAGTCTTTTAAAAAAAAGATTTTATTTATTTATTTGAGAGAGAGAGAGAGAAAGAGAAAGAGAGAGAGAGAGAGTGTGTGTGTGTGTGTGTGTGTGTGAACATGAGTGGGACCAAGGACAGAGGATGAGGGAGAAGCAGACTCCCTGCCAAGCCCAACTTGGTACTCAATCTCATGACTCTGGGATCATGACCTGGTCCAACTGAGGCACCCAGGCACCCCACATCAATGTTTTATAGTTGTTTTTAAAATTTTTTAAATTAATTTTTATTTTCCAAAATCCAGCCATGCTCTCCCTCCTCCCTAACCCCCCGCAACCCTCAGTTTGTTTCCTGAGATTAAGAGTCTCTTATGTTTTGTCTCCCTCCCCAGTCCCATCTTATTTCATTTTTTCCCTCCCTACCCCCCATGACCCCCCACTCTGCCTCTCAAATGCCTCATATCAGAAAGATCATATGATAATGGTCTTTCTCTGATTGACTTATTTCAGTCAGCATAATACCCTCCAGTTCCATACATGTCATGGCAAATAGGATTTCATTCTTTTGATGGCTGCATAGTATTCCGTTGTATAGATATACCACATATTCTTTATCCATTCATCTGTTGATGGACATCTAGGTTCTTTCCATAGTTTAGCTATTGTGCACATTGCGTGTGCCCCTTTGGATCACTACATTTGTATCTTTAGGGTAAATACCCAGTAGTGCGATTGCTGGGTCATAGTGTAGCTGTATTTTCAGCTTTTTGAGGAATCGCAGTACTGTTTTCCAGAATGGCTGCACCAGCTTGATTCCCACCAATAGTGTAGGAGAGTTCGCCTTTCACTGCATCCTCGCCAACATCTGTCATTTCCTGACTTGTTAATTTAGCCATTCTGACTGGTGTAAGATGGTATCTCACTGTGGTTTTGATTTGTATTTCCCCGATGCTGAGGGATGTTGAGCACTTTTTCAGATGTCTGTTGGCCATTTGGATGTTTTCTTTGGAGAAATGTCTGTTCATGTCTTCTGCCCATTCTTGATTGGATTATTTGTTCTTTGGGTGTTGAGTTTGAGGAGTTCTTTATAGATTTTGGATACTAGCCCTTTATCAGATATGTCATTTGCAAATATCTTCTCCCATTCTGTTGGTTGTCTTTTGGTTTTGTTGACTTTCTTTTGTTGTGCAAAAGCTTTTGATCTTGATGAAGTCCCAATAGTTCATTTTTTTTTCTTGTTTCCCTTGCCTTTGGCGATGTTTCTAGGAAGAAGTTGCCGTGGTTGAGGTTGAAGAGGTTGCTGCCTGTGTTCTCCTCAAGGATTTTAATGGATTCCTGTCTCACATTGAGGTCTTTCATCAATTTTGATTCTATTTTTGTGTGTGGTGTAAGGAAATGGTCCAGTTACATTCTTCTGCTTGTGGCTGTCCAATTTTCCTAACACCATTTGTTGAAAAGACTGTCTTTTTTCCATTGGACATTCTTTCCTGCTTTGTTGAAGATGAGTTGACCATAGAGTTGAGGATCCATCTCTGGGCTCTGTATTCTGTTCCACTGATCCATGTGTCTGTTTTTGTGCCAATATCATGCTGTCTTGATGATTACAGCTTTGTAATAGAGCTTGAAGTCTGCAATTGTGATGCCACCAACTTTGGTTTTCTTTTTCAACATTCCTCTGGCTATTCGGGGTCTTTTCTGATCCCATATAAATTTTAGGATTATCTGTTCTGTTTCTTTGAAAAAAATTGATGGTGTTTTGGTAGAGATTGCATTAAACGTGTAGATTGCTTTAGGTAGCATAGACATTTTCACAGTATTTGTTCTTCCAATCCATAATCGTGAACGTTTTTTTCATTTCTTTGTGTCTTCCTCAATTCCTTTCATGAGCACTTTATAGTTTTCTGAGTACAGATTCTTTGCCTCTTTGGTTAGGTTTATCCCTAGATATCTTAGGGTTTGGGATGCAATTATAAATGGGATTGACTCATTAATTTCTCTTTCTTCTGTCTTGCTGCTGGTGTATAGAAATGCAACTGATTTCTATGCATTGATTTTATTCCCTGACACTTTACTGAATTCCTGTATGAGTTCTAACATGAGTTTTGGAGTGACGTCCTGGGTTTTCCACATAAAGTATCATATAATCTGCAAAGAGTGAGAGTTTGACTTCTCTGCTGATTCGGGTGCTTTTAATTTCTTTTTGTTGTCTGATTGATGAGGCTAGGACTTCTAGTACTATGTTTAATAGAAGTGGTGATAGTGGACAGCCCTGCTTTGTTCCTGACCTTAGGCAAAAAGCTCTCAATTTTTTCCCATTGAGAATGATTTTCACTGTGGGTTTTTCATAGATGGCTTTTAGGATATTGAGGTATATATCATTTGTCCCTACACTGTGAAGAGTTTTGATCAAGAAAGGATGCTGTACTTTGTCAAATGGTTTTTAAGCATCTATTGAGAGGATCATACAGTTCTTGTTCTTTCTTTTATTAATGAACTGTATCACATTGATTGATTTATGGACGTTGAACCAACCTTGCAGCCCAGGAATAAATCCCACTTGGTTGTGGTGAATAATCCTTTTACTACACTCTTGGATCCTATTAGCTAGTATTTTGGTGAGAATTTTTGCATCTGTGTTCATCAAGGATATTTGTCTGTAATTCTCCTTTTTGATGGGGTCTTTGTCTGGTTTTGGGATCAAGGTAATACTGGCCTCATCAAATGAATTTGGAAGTTTGCCTTCCATTTCTATTTTTTGGAACAGTTTCAGGAGACTAGGTATTAATTCTTCTTTAAATGTTTGGTAGAATTCCCCCAGGGAAGCTGTCTGGCCCTGGACTCTTGTTTGTTGGGAGATTTTGGATGACTGCTTCAATCTCCTTATTGGTTATGTGTCTGTTCAGGTTTTCTATTTCTTCCTGGTTCAGCTTTGGTAGTTTATATGTCTCTAGAAATGCATCCATTTCTTCCACATTGTCAAATTTGCTGGTGTATAGTTTCTCATGATATGCTCTTATAATTGTTTGTGTTTCTTTGGTGTTGGTTGTGATCTTTCCTCTTTCATTCATGATTTGATTAATTTGGGTCCTTTCTCTTTTCTTTTTGATAAGTCTGGCCATGGGTTCATCAATCTTGTTAATTCTTTCTTTTTTTTGTTTTTAAAGATTTTTTATTTATTTGACAGAGAGAAACACAGCTAGAGAAGGAACACAAGCAGGGGGAGTGAGAGAGGAAGAAGCAGGCTTCCCGCCTAGCAGGAAGCCTGATGTGGGGCTAGATCCTGGGTCTCCAGGATCATGACCTGAGCTGAAGGCAGTCGCTTAACAAACTGAGCCACCCAGGCGCCCTTGTTAATTCTTTCAAAGAAGCAGCTCCTAGTTTCATTGATTTGTTCTACTGTTCTTTTGGTTTCTATTTCATTGATTTCTGCTCTGATCTTTATTATTTCTCCTCTTTTGCTGGGTTTAGGCTTTCTTTGTTGTTCTTTCTCCAGCTCCTTTAGGTGTAGGGTTAGGTTGTGTACTTGAGACCTTTCTTGTTTCTTGAGAAAGGCTTGTATTGTTATATACTTTCCTCTCAGGACTGCCTTTGCTGTGTCCCAAAGATTTTGAACAGTTGTATTATCATTTTCATTTGTTTCCCTGAATTTTTAAAATTCTTATTTAATTTCCTGATTGGCCCATTCTTTAGTAGGATACTCTTCAGCCTCCATGTATTTGAGTCCTTTCCAACTTTCTTCTTATGGTTAAGTTTTAGTTTCAAAGCACTGTGTGTTCTGAAAATATAAAGGAAATGATCCCAATCTTTTGGTACTGGTTGAGACCTGATTTGTGACCCAGGATGTGATCTATTCTGAAGAATGTTCCATGTGCACTAGAGAAGAATGTATATTCTTTTGCTTTGGGATGGAATGTTCTGAATGTATCTGTGATGTCCATCTGGTCCAGTGTGTCATTTAAAGCCTTTATTTCCTTGTTGATCCTTTGCTTAGATGTTCTGTTTCAGTGAGGTGGGTGTTAAACTCCCTTACAATTATTGTATTATTGTCGATATGTTTCTTTGATTTAGTTATTAATTGCTTTATATAATTGGCTGTTCCCATGTTAGGGGCATAGATATTTAAAATTGTTAGGTCTTCTTGTTGGACAGACCCTTTAAGTATGATAAAGTGTCCTTCCTCATCTCTTATTATAGTTTATCTTAAAATCTAATTTGTCTGATATAAGGATTGTCATCCCAGCTTTCTTTTGATGTCCATTAGCATAGTAGATTGTTTTCCACCTCCTTACTTTAAATGTGGCAGTGTCTTTGGGTCTAAAATGAGTTTCTTGAGACAATGTATCACTAGGTATTTTTTTTTATCTATTCTGATACCCTGTGTCTTTTATTTGTAGCATTTAGCCCATTTACATTCAGGGTAACTATTGAAAGATATGAATTAAGTGCCATTGTATTGCCTGTAAAGTGACTGTTACTGTATTGTCTCTCTTCCTTTCTGGTCTGTTACTTTTGGGCTCTCTCTTTGCTTAGAGGACCCCTTTCAATATTTCCTGTAGGGCTGGTTTGGTGTTTGCAAATTCTTTTAGGTTTTGTTTGTTCTGAAAGATTTTTATTTCTCCTTCTATCTTCAATGACAGCCTAGTTGGATATAGTATTCTTGGCCACATATTTGTCTCATTTAGTGCTCTGAATATTTCATGCCAGTCCTTTCTGGCTTGCCAGGTCTCTGTGGATAGGTCTGCTGCCGATCTAATATTTCTGCCATTGTATGTTGTACATTTTACTATTAGATGATGAGGTGTGGACCCATTTTTATTGATTTTGAGGGGTGTTCTTTGTGCCTCCTGGATTTTGATGCTTGTTCCCTTCACCAAATTAGGGAAACTCTCTGCTATAATTTGCTCCAATATACCTTCTGCCCCTGTTTTTCTTCTTCTTCTGGGATCCCAATTATTTTAATATTGTTTTGCCTTATGGTATCACTTATCTCTTGAATTCTCCCCTCATGGTCCAGTAGTTGTTTCTCTCTCTTTTTCTCAGTTTCTTTATTTTCCATCATTTGTTCTTCTATATCACTAATTCTCTCTTCTGCCACATCTATTCTAGCAGTAAGAGCCTCCATTTTTTTATTGCACCTCATTAATAGCTTTTTTGATTTCAACTTGGTTAATTTTAGTTCTCTTATTTCTCCATAAAGGGATTTTATTTCTCCAGAAAGGGATCCTCTAATATCTTCCATGCTTTTTTGAGCCCAGCTAGCACCTTGATAATCGTCTTTCTAAACTCTAGTTCTGACATATTAGTAATGTCCCTATTGATTAGGTCCCTAGCCATCGGGACTGCCTCTTGTTCTTTTTTTTTTTCCATTGTTCCAAGATTCTTGTTCTTTTTTTTTTTTTTTTAAGACTTTATTTATTTGACAGAGAGAAACACAGCCAGAGAGGGAACACAAGCAGGGGGAGTGAGAGAGGGAGAAGCAGGCTTCCCGCTGAGCAGGGAGCCTGATGTGGGACTTGATCCCAGGTCTCCGGGATCATGACCCGAGCCGAAGGCAGTTGCCCAACCAACTGAACCACCCAAGTGCCCTTGTTTTTTTTTGAGGTGAGTTTTCCTGCCTTGTCATTTTATCCAGATAAGAATAGATTAATGAGAGAACAAAATACTAAAAGGGTAGCGATGATCCCATAAAAATATACACTAACCAAATCAGAAGAGATCCAGAACTGTGGGTAGAAGACAGGAAAAAGAAAATCTCTATCTCTATCTATCTGTCTCTCTCTCTCTCTATTATTAGACTGGTGAATAGAACAGAGCCACACACTCGATTTTGGGTGTATTTTGGTCTGTTAGAAGAAACTGCCTCCTACAATCCTAAAGAAAGAAAAAGTTATATATGTACAAAAATAAGGGCATACATGATGGTAGGATGGAATATGACTGTAAAGATGAAAATTAAAAAAGATTCTGAAAAAGGAATTGATAAGATAAGAATTTAGTTGAATTAGGAAAAAAGAAAGAAAAAAGAGGAAAGAATGTGATGAGGCTGGAGACTAGAATAAAGCCATGCACTAGATTTAGGGTGTATTTTTATCTATTAGAAGAAACTGTATCCCAAAGATTTTTTTTTTAAAGATTTTATTTATCTGACAGAGAGAAACACAGACAGAGAGGGAACACAAGCAAGGGGAGTGAGAGAGGGAGAAGCAGGCTTCCTGCCGAGCAGGGAGCCCGATGTGGGACTTGATCTCAGGTCTCCAGGATCATGACCTGAGCCGAAGGCAGTCGCTTAACCAACTGAGTCACCCAGGCGCCCCCAAAAATTTTAAAGAAAGAAAAACCTATATGTATACAAAACACAAGCTTAAATACAATGAAGGGATAGAATATGACTAAAACAATGAAAATTTAAAAAGATTTTTTAAAGTGATAAGATTGATAAAATAGTTGAAAAAATGTAAAATAGGAATGAGAAAAAAATTTAAAAATAGAATAAGAAAAAAATAAAATAAAAAAAATAACTTTGAGAGACTAAAGAATCACAGGGGAAAAGCCATGAATTCTACATGGTGCATTTCCCTAACTCTGAAATTCTGCAGTTCTCATTGATTGGTGAACTTGGTCTTGGCTGGATGTTCTCGCTGATCTTCTGGGAGAGGAGCCTGCTGTATTGATTCTCAGATGTCTTTCCCTGAGGCAGAAGTGCCCCGCCCTTGCCAGGGGCCAGGCTAAGCAATCTGCTCAGTTCCCTCTTGGGAGCTTTTGTTCCCTGAACACTTTCCATACAGCTTTGGAGGCCAGAAATGAAGATGGCAGCCTCCCAGTCTCTGGCCCAGAGGAGCAGAGAGCCCGGTGCCCCACTTCTTAGTGCGCCTCTGGAGAAAAGCCATCAATGCTGCCTGTCTCACTGGTCCCTGGCTGCACTCCCTGCTGACCTGGCCTGTGACCCGAGCGTTTCTATCTCTGGCACTCAGCCCTGTTTGGAGTCTCCAAATCAAGCAGATTCCTGCAGCAGGCTCCCATATCACCCTTTTCAGTGGAAGAAGGAGGTATCTTCCAGAATGTGTCACTTGTGGGATCCCTACCCGAAGAGCAGCGGCCCAACTGTGCCTCGGATCATGGCTTAAGGTAATCCCAAGCTGAGAGCCTCCTCCTCAGCTCCTTCTCTGCAGCTGGCTCTGCTGCCTCAGGCACCCTGGGTCTTTCTGTGACCGCGCAGGCTCTGAGACCACACTGTCCCTGTGAGGGTTCCACCCCCCATTAGCCTCTGGGGAGACGTCCCTCAGTGGAACAGACTTCTAAAGTTTCTGATTTTTGTGCTCTGCTGCTCTACTACTGGCCAGGAGCTGGCCCCTCCCCCTGCAGTCTGTCTTCCCAAATGTCACCTCTGAGTCACTTCTCCCCACGTCCTATCTTCCAGAAAGTGGTCATTTTTTCTGTTTCCAGAATTGTCTCCCTTCTTCATCTCCTGTTGGGTGTGTAGGTGTTTTGACTGGTTTGATAACCATCTAGCTGAACTCCTGGCACCTGATGATATCTAGGTTTCCTACTCCTCTACCATCTTGCTCCTCCCCAATGTTTCATAGTTTTAAGAATATACATCTCTCATCTCCTTCGTTAAGTTTATTCCTAGGTATTTTATTATTTTTGGTGCAATTGTAAATGGAATCTTTTTCTTAATTTCTCTTTGTGCTACTTCATATTAGTGTATAAGAATGGAATGGATTTCTGTATATTGACTGTGTCCTGTGACCTTGATGCATTCATTTATCAGTTTTAGTAGTTTTTTAATGGAGTCTCTCAGGTTTTCTCTATATAGTATCATGTCATCTGCAAATAATGAAAGTTTTACTTTCTCCTTATGAATTTGGATGCCTTTTATTTCTTTTTCTTGTCTGATTGCTGCAGCTTAGGACTGGTTTCCAGTACTATGTTGAATAAAAGTGGTAAGACTAGACACTTGTCTTGTTCTTAATCTTAGGGGAAAAGCTCTCAGTTTTTCACCATCAAGTAGGATGTTAGCTGTGGGTTTTTCATCTAGAGTCTTTATTATGTTGAGATATGTTCCCTCTACACCTACTTTGTTGAAGGTTTTTAACATGAATGGATGTTGTACTTTGTTAAATGCTTTTTTTTTTTTTTAAGATTTTATTTATTTGACAGAGAGAAACACAGCCAGAGAGGGACACAAGCAGGGGGAGTGAGAGAGGGAGAAGCAGGCTTCCCGCCGAGCAGGGAGCCCGATGTGGGACTCGATCCCGGGTCTCCAGGATCATGACCTGAGCCGAAGGCAGTCGCTTAACCAACTGAGCCACCCAGGAGCCCCTTAAATGCTTTTTCTACATCTATTGAACTGATTATATAGTTTTTGTATTTTATCTTATTGATGTGATATATCATATTGATTGATTTGTGAATATCAAACCACCCTTGCATCCCAGGAATCAATCCCACTTGATCATGGTGAGTGATTTTTTTTTAAAGATTTTATTTATTTATTTGACAGAGAGAAACAAAGCTAGAGAGGGAACACAAGCAGAGGGACTGAGAGAGGGAGAAGCAGGCTTCCTGCCAAGCAGGAAGCCCAATGTGGGGCTCGATTCTGGGTCTCCAGGATCATGAACTGAGCTGAAAGCAGTCGCTTAACCAACTGAGCCACCTAGGCGCCCCATGGTGAGTGATTTTTTAAAAAAATGTATTATTGGATTCAGTTTGCTAATATTTTTTTGAGGATTTTTGCATATATGTTCATCAGAGATTTGGCCTAATAGTTCTATTTTTTTGTAGTGTCTTTATCCAGTTTTGATATAAGGGTAATGCTGACCTCATAGGCTGAGGGTACTAACTCTTCCTTAAATGTTTGGTAGAATTTACCCGTGCTGTGTCTGGTTCTAAACTCTTGTTTGTTGGGAGTTTTTTTTTTTTTTTTTTTTTTTTTTTTTTTTTTTTTTTTTTTTTTTTTTTTTTTTTTTTTTTTTTTTTTTTAAAAGATTTTATTTATTTGACAGAGAGAAACACAGCCAGAGAGGGAACACAAGCAGGGGGAGTGAGAGAGGGAGAAGCAGGCTTCCTGCTGAGCAGGGAGCCCTATGTGGGACTTGATCCCGGGTCTCCGGGATCATGACCTGAGCCGAAGGCAGTCACTTAACCAACTGAGCCACCCAGGCGCCCCCATAAACTCTTGTTTGTTGGGAGTTTTTGATTACTGATTCAATTTCATGCTGTAATTGATCTGTTCAAATTTTCTATTTGCTCCTGATTCAGTTTTGAGAAGTTACGTGTTTCTAGGAATTTATCCATTCCTTCTAGGTTGTCCATTTTGTTGGCACATACTTTTTCATAATGCTCTCTTATAATTCTTCGTACTTCTGTGATGTTGGCTGTTGTTTCTCTTCTTTCATTCTGATTTTGTTGATTTGAGTTCTTTCTCTATCTTTATTGATGAGTCTGGCTACAGTTTTATCAATTTTGTTGAGTTTTTCAAAGAACCAGCTCCTGGTTTCATTGATCTGTTCTATTGTGGGTTTTTTTTTTTTTTTTTTTTTTTTTTTTTTTTTTTTTTTTTTTTTTTTTTTTTTTTTTTTTTTTTTTTTTTTTTTTTTTTTTAAGTTTCTATTTTATTTATTTTTCTGCTCTAATTCTTTATTATTTCCTTCCTTCTATTGATTTTGGGTTTTGTTTGTTCTTCTTTTTCTAGGTCCTTTAGGTGTATTGTTAGGTTGTTTATTTGAATTTTTTTTGTTCTTGAGGGAGGTCTATATTGCTACAAGTTTTCCTTTTAGTACAGCCTTTGCTGCATCTCATTGATTTTGGACCATTGTGTTTTCATTCTCATTTGTCTCCATGTATTTTTGTATTTCCTCTTTGATTTTTTGGTTGACCCATTCATTGTTTAGTAGCATTTTATTTAACCTGCATGTACTTATGCTGTTTCCAGATTTTTTCTTGTGGTTGATTTCGTTTGATAGCATTTTGGTTGGACAAGATGCATGATATGACTTCAATCTTTTTGAATTTGTTGAGACTTGTTTTGTGGTTTACCATGTGATCTATTCTGGAGAATGTTCCACATGCACTTGAAAAGAATGTATAATGTGTCTTAGAATGTAAAGTTCTGAATATATCTGTTAGATCTATCTGGTCCAATGTGTCATTCAAAGCTACTGTTTCCTCATTGATTTTATGTTTGGATCATCTATACATTGATGTAAGTGGGGTACTGTGGCATCACTCTTGATCACTTCATGTTTGTTATTATCTGCTTTATGTACTTGGTTATTCCCATGTTGGGTGCATAAATATTTACAATTGTTATATCTTCTTGATTGATTGTTCCCTTTATCATTACATAGTGTCCTTCTTTGTCTCTTGTTACAGTCTCTGTTTTAGAACCTATTTTGCTGTCACCTGTGTGGCTCAGTCAGTTAAGCATCTAACCCTTGGATTTGGCTCAGGTCATGATCTCTGGCTCCTTAGATTGAGCCCTGCATTAGGTACTCTGCTCAATGGGGAGTTTGCTTCTTTCCTTCTCCTTCTACCCCTCTCCCCCTGCTTGTGCTCTCTCTCAAATAAAGTAAATAAATCTATATTTTGTCCACCATAAATACTGCTATACCAGATTTTATTTTTTTAAAGATTTTATTTATTTGACAGAGAGAAACACAGCCAGAGAGGGAACACAAGCAGAGGGAGTGAGAGAGGGAGAAGCAGGCTTCCCGCCAAGCAGGGAGCCTGATGTGGGACTTGATCCTGGGTCTCTGAGATCATGACCTGAGCCGAAGGCAGTCGCTTAACCAACTGAGCCACCCAGGCGCCCCTACACCAGCTTTTTTACACACATTTCTGTTTGCATGATAAATGCTTTTCCACTCCTTTACTTTTGTTTTAAAAAGATTTTTAAAAAATTTATTTGAGAGAGAAAGTGTGAGCAGGGGGAGGGATATCAAGAGGGGCAAGGAGACCCCACTGAGTGTGAAGCCCAACATGGGCTTTGATCTCATAACCTGAGCCAAAATCAAGAGTCAGCTGCTTAACCTACTGAGCCACCCAGGCACCCTTCCACCCCTTCACTTTTAACCTGCATGGCTTTAGGTCTGAAATGAGACTCTTTAGGCAGCATATAGATGGGTGTTGCTGTTTTTTTCCCTTCCATCACCCTATGTCTTTTGAATGGAGCATTTAGTACACTAATATTAAAAGTAATTACTGGTAGGTATCTACTTATTGCCATTTTATTAGTTGTTTTGTTTTTTTTTGTAGTTCTTCTTTGCTCCTTTTTTCTCTTGCTATCTTCTTTCATGGTTTGTTGGCTTATTTTATTTTTTTACATACATATTACTGGTTTTTGATTTGTGGTCACCATTAGGTTTATATATAACACACACAGACACACAAATATATACATGTTATATATTTGTATAACATCTCATGCAGCTAGCAGTCCATATTAAATTGATGATTGCTGAAGTTTGAACCCCATCTTTACTTCTCCATGTTTTAGGTATATGGTATTATATTTTATGTCATTTTTTTCTGTGAATCCCTGACTGATTTTTACAGATATACTTAATTTTACTGCTTTTTTGCTTCCAATTTTTCTTTTTTTTTTAAAGTTTTTATTTATTTATTTGACACAGAGAAACATAATTAGAGAGGGAACACAAGCAGAGGGAGTGAGAGAGGGAGAAGCAGGCTTCCTGCTGAGCAGTGAGCCCAATATGTGGCTTGATCCTGGGACTCTGGGATCATGACCTGAGCCGAAGGGAGTTGCTTAACCAACTGAGCCACCCAGGCACCTCTCTTCCAACTAGGGAGAAAAATCAGCTGTTAGACTTATGGGGTTTCTCTTGTATGTAACTGTTTTATTTTCTCTTGCAGCTTTTAAAATTATCTCTTTATCACTACTTTTTGACACTTAAATTACTATGTGTCTTGGTGTGGACCTCCTAAGGTTGATTTTGTTGGAAGCTTTCTATGACTCCTGGATTTGGATTTCTGTTTCCTTCCTCAGATTTAGGAAGTTTTCAGCTATTATTTCTTCAAATAAATTTTCTGTTCCCTTTTCTCTCCCCTATCCTCTAGGACTCCTATAATGCAAATGTTGTTACACTTGATGATGTCACTGAGTTCCTTAAGTCCATTTTTATTTATTATTATTATTTTTTCTCTTTCCTGTTCAGCTTTATTGCTTTCCATTACTCTGTCCTCCAGGTCACTAATCTGTTTGTTGGCTTCCTCTAGTATACTATTTATTCCACCAAGTGTATTTTCAATTTCAGTTATTGAGTTCTTCATCTCTGTTTCATTCTTTTGTATGTTTTTGATCTCTTTTTGAGGGTCTCACGAGGTCCTCCACTGCTTTCTCAAGTCTAGGGAGTATGTTTATGACCATTACTTTAAATTTTCTATCAGGCACATTACTTATCTCCATTTTGCTTAGGTCTCTTGCTGTAATTTTATCCTGTTCTTTCATTAAGACAAATTCCTCTGTCTCATTTTGTCTAACTCTGTGTCTATTCCTTTGTGTCCTAAGTTAGCTTCATCTCCCACTCTGGAAAATAATTGCCTTCTGAAGAAGAGGTCCTGTAGTGCCCTGCAGTGTAGTGTCCCCTTTCATCCGAACCTGGAACTTCAAGGGTGTCTCCTATATGTGATGTGTGTCCACTGCTATTGTGGCTGACCTACTTTTGCCTTTAGTCTGTCATCTTCAATGGCTCTCTGCCTTTTTTGGGCAGTGTTTGGGTCCTGTAGTGTTATGTAACTGGTCTGGGGCCAAGTTGGGCTTGAATTGAGTCAGATTGGGGGTTTACCAGAGATGCAGCAGCACAAAACTGCAGGGTGCTTTCCCTGTGTTATCCCCTGAGAAGCTGTCATTGGTGGGCAGGGCCTTCAGTCAGATCAGATGTGTGTCCCTAGCCTACTCCTGGAGGCTCATGGCTGCTTTTGTATGGTGACTGCAGGTGGTTAAGAAGTTGGTTGGAACATTACATAAAAAACTAATGATGCATTTTATGGTGACTCACATAAAAAAACAAAACAACAAAAAAAGAAGTTGGTAAGTTTTCCTAATCTTCTCGTGTCCCTTTTGCTGGCTTGCTGGACTTGAATGCTACTATTTTGGAAGGTACTAGTTGAAGATGGCACAAACACAGAAGAGAAAAAAGAAATCTTTGTCCTTGAATTGTTGCTTCAAAGAGAGCTGTGTGACCAAGAATACCCAGATTATGGGAGCAAGAACTAGCATCTTAATGTGGAGAGTCACAAAAATGTGATTTGTTTTTTACAGCAACTAACACTAATAACCCAGGGGTCTTCCCCTTTTGCCTGATACAGTATCCTATTATTCTTTGGGAAACAACTTCTTTTCCCTCCATCATGGCTTGGTAAGCCTATCTATTCCTGTGTTCTGCCCCCATCCCTCCCCAGTTTGGCCCGCTCAGTGGGCATATGAACCAGGCTGGTCCAGTTCTCCATTTTGGGGTGCATAATCAGTTCAGGAATGGTTTCATGACTCAAACTGTGTCAGTGAGAATCTTTCTAAGCCTCAGCATCTGGGCAGTGGGAAAAGTAGTTTTTGTTTTCTTTTGACTCCTGTTTGGGAGAGCCTGCAAAAATGGTGGCATCTTGTCCTCTACAGTGCAACAGAATTAAGACAGTGAGCAAGGCAGGAAAAGCTGAAGCGTGGAGACAGAGGCAGAGCTCCACTGTCACTGTTGGGTCTTTGAACCTGGTGGTGCCTGAAGACTGCCTGGGTTCACTGTTTCTGGGAGCAGAAAATTCATTGAAACTATTATATGTAGCTTTCATTTCATTACTTATTTTGCCTAGGCAAGTTGGGCAGGAGCACTGTTATGAGCCAATATACTGCCTGTTGTCAGCTCTGGGTCTGTTCTGCTCTCCAGGCTTGTGGCACACAGTCCCTGCTCACTTGCTTATAGCTCCATGAGAGCCACCAAGGAGAGATCAAGGTTCTGCCCACTCCCCAATCCACTTGTTTCTGAGTCCCACCAAGAACCTCAGTTGCTTTCAATCTTCTCTCTGTCTCATTGTACAGTTTGTCAATCAGTCTTGTCTTTCTTCTTCCTTCTCATTTTTCTACTTTCTCATCTTCATTTTTTCCAGAGCCTCCCAAGTGGGTTCTCAGTTTCAATTCTTGCGTCCCTGTAACTTATTTTCATGTAGTGACTAGAATAATCCTGGAAGTGCACATTCTTCTGCCCAAAACCGCAATGTCATTCCTTTGCTCTTAGAATAAAGTCCAAAATTCTTCCTGTGACCTTCAAGGCTTTGCATGGTCTGGCTCTTCCCTGGTTTTCAACCTCACCTCTCATCCATTCCCTGCCCCTCCCTGCACTTGGGGTCCTGGGCTCATCATTCCCCAGACCCCTCTCAGTTCTTCTGGGCCTTTTGGGCCTTTGCACCTACTGTTCCACCACAGGGAAGTTATTCCTCTTTCTTGACATGGCTATACTTCCACAGAGAGGCCTCCATCTATCCTATTTAAATGTATTTCCTTCCCAGGAAAGTCTGTGATTGTCTATTTATTCTTTGACTTGTTACTTTCCTCTCTACTTTAGAACGTAAACTTGAAGGAGGCAGGGATCTTGTGTGCTAATCATAGCAGAATCTCTGGGTCCCATGCCTAGCACATAGTTGGTGCTCAATAAAAAACTCTTCTATTCATGTGACAGGCCTTGAGGGGGTTCTCAGAAGGCAGTTTGGAACTCCTCAGACTAGAAATTCTCTATGGTCCCTGTTGGTTTGCCTTCCTCTTGAACAAAGTGCAAATCAAATATAATATTATGATCAATATTCACTTAGGTTAGAGTGATATTTTATTTATATGTACATTTATTTATTTATTTTAAATAGAAGTATAGTTGACATATGACAGTATATTAGTCTCAGCTCTACGACATCATGACCTGACAGTCACATGCTTTATGAAGTGCTCACCATGATAAGTGTAGGTACCATCTGTCAATATAAGATTTCTTGCATATTTCCTGATTACAGAGCTAGGAAATAGACAAAATTCACACTTAATTTTTGTTTTAATTGAGCACTTGTAAGGCGTTCCTTTTAACCCCTCAAGGGTTAAAGTTGAATCCACACACCTGAATTTCTGGTGCTTTCACTGCTGGAAGGATGTGGGCGACTGTATCTGTTATTCTCTTTACTTTGACTATATTCGGCCGTCATTATGGTTTTGGTGAAATGGAGACTGAATTTTAAAAAATAGATTTTATGTTTTAATTTCTTTTATTCTATCTTATTTTTTAATTAGGCTCCATGCTCAGCATTGAGCCCAACACGGGGCTTGCCCTCACACCCTGAGATCAAGACCTGAACTGAGATCAAGAGTCAGATGCTTAACTGACTGAGCCACCCAGGCACCCCTAGGCTTTATGTTTTAGAGCAGTTCTAGATGAACAGCAAAACTGAACAGAAAGTACAGCGATTTCCCACTTACTCCCTGGACCTCCTATAGCCTCTCACTATCAACATTCTTCACCAGGGAAGTGCATTTATTATATTCAATGAATTTATATTGACAGATCATAATCACCCAAAGTCCTCAGTTGTTTATATTAAAGTTTGCTCTCAGTGCTTTATATTCTGTGGATTTTGATAAATACACAATGACATGCATCTATCATTAAAGTATCATACGAAATAGATTCACTGCCCTGAAAATCCTCCATGTTCCACTTGTCATTTCCATCCCCACAAGCCTCTGGCATCCCCTTTTATTTTCATTTCTTTTACTGTCTCCATAATTTTGCCTTTTCCAGAATATCATATACTTGGCATCATACAGAATATAGCCTTTTCCCATTGGCTTCTTTCATTTAGTAATATGCATTCAAGTTCCCTCCATGTCTTTTCTTAAATTTTTTTTTTAAGGATTTTTTATTTATTTGACAGCGAGAAACACAGCTAGAGAGGGAACACAAGCAGGGGGAGGGAGAGAGGGAGAAGCAGGCTTCCCGCCGAGCAGGGAGCCCGATGTGGGACTCGATCCCGGGTCTCCAGGATCATGACCTGAGCCGAAGGCAGTCGCTTAACCAACTGAGCCACCCAGACGGCCCCCTCCATGTCTTTTCATATAGATCATTCCTTTCTACGTGCTGAATAATGTTCTATTGTGTGGATGGACCACAGTTTATCTTGGTTGCTTGTAGGTTTTGGCAGTCATGGAATAAATAAAAAATAAAAATAAAATAAAAATAAAATAAAATAAAATAAATAAAAAAATAAAATATATGAATGTTTGCATAGGTTTTTGTGTGAATATAGATTTTCAACTTATTTGGGTAAATACCAAGGGCAGTGATTGCTGGATCCTATAGTGAGACTATGTTCAATTTTGTAAAAATGAAATTTCAAAAAGTTAACATAACTTTGAGATGGTTATATGTTCATGCCACTGTACGGATAATCTTATCAGTAACCAGGGCCTCTGCAAATGTTTGTCAGGATGTGTGCCCCACAAGGACTGGGCCAGGAGGGTGAGCGTGAGCTGGGATCCAACCTTCTCCTGCCCTGCTGTGAAGCTTCCCCTGCTCCACTCCCACAAAACTGCCCTGCAAGCAAGCTTAGGTCTTGCTAGCTGTCTTCTCTCTCCGTGGGTCCTGCCCTGGCCCCTTATCCTTGGGCCAGCTCTGTCATTTCTTCTCTTTCCCAGAAAATTCGTCGTCTCCAAGGCTGCTGGGGGTGTGATGGGGAATGGAAAATTTCTGTGTCTTTATCTTACCCCATAAATGTATCCTTTTCTTTTGAATTCCTCATTCTGGAATATGCCCTGGGCTCATCTGAAACCTAAAGAGCCATCTGCTACCGGCTCCAAATGTCAGAATGAGTTTTTGGGGAAGCCTCAAGGTTAAATGACCTGTTTCCCTTACTCTCCGAAGGCCTTTAAAAGTCAATCCCTATAGAAAGCTCTGTTCTTCCCAGTGCAGAGGATACCTCAGCGTGGTCTCCGCCCCGCCCCCCCCTCCCCCGCAGCGTCCCCAGTACCCCAGATATATTTGCTCTCAGCCAGTAGGTGGCAGTATTCCCACATTTTTTCTCTCCTGCAGGCTCCTAAATGCAGGATTTATGTAAAAGCAGAGTGGGTTCAGGGTGTTGAGACTGTATTAGAGGAAGCCTCTCAATGCACAAGACTTCTTTCGTTTTGTTCATTTGAAAGCAGATAACCTTCCATTTTTTTTCATTTTAACTTTTTCTTTTGAAACAATTTCAAATTAATCTAAAAGTTGCAATTATAGCTCAAGAACCTTATATTCCTTCCTCAGAATCTTTTGAAAGTAAGTTGCCCATGTGATGTCCCATCACCACAGAGAACCTTATCTGTATTATTTTGCAAACAAGGACATTCTTCTACATAACCACTAGAGAGCCTTCAAAGTCAGGAAATAAATAATTGTACATTACTATTCTGTGATTCTCAGATACCACCCAAGTTTCACAAAACCCTTGTCCCTATGCCCTTTACACCACAGGGATCCAGTCCCGGATCACCACTGTATTTAGTTATCATGTCTCCTAATATCCTTCAAGCTGGGAATGTTCTCAGTCTTTCCTTGCTTTCCATAACTTTGGTACTTTTAAGATTACTGGTGATACTTTGTAGAGTGTTCCTCAATAGATCCGTGCCCTTACATGAGATTCAGTTTATCCATCTTTGGCAGGAATATCAGAGAAGTGATATGGCTTCTTTTCACTGCTTCCTATCAGGTAGCTCGAGGTCTTGGCTTGTGCCGTGACTGGTGACCTGCTGTGTCCCACCCACTTAATTCCAGCACATTCTAGTCCCCTTTGTAACTTACAAGACTTTGGTGAAGAGATACTTTGAGATTGTGTGAATAGCATGTTTATCCTCAAGTTTTTGAATTCCTCACTCATTTACTTATACCAGTATGGACTGATGAATTGCTATTTTATTCCACGGGCTATTTGTTTCTGATTTAGTCAGTGAGAAGCACTTTGAGGTCTCTTCCGTGTCCTTTTGACACAACCCATCATTTTCTGACACAACATGTACAAAGTTCATATTGTACTTTCCTTGCCCCATCATCTGCCATTTCTTCTAAGAGTTCTGGGCTCTTAGTGGAGAATAGTGTTTAGAAACCAGATCAAGGAGCCAGATGAGCTCATTGTTTTTGGAATGTCCTTGCTCCCAGGTCTTTTTGTTGGACAGAGCTAAGGAATATGTGACTCTGCATGCTAGTATGTGTACACACACACACACACAGACACACACACACAGGCAGACATTGGCACACACAGACATTTATCTACACACATAGATGCAGACACAAACATAGATACATATGTAGATACACACACATGCATGTGCACACACATGTACACATAAACACATACATACACACATAGATATGCATACATAGATACTGTACCCTCATTTATACACACCTAGATACACACATATGTGCACACACACATAAAAAATACCTCCATATATATCAGACAATCACATCTACTATTTTTTTCTGTATCTGTACATACTGAAACCTATGAGTCCACGCCAGCGCTGACTACATAATCTGTGGGTCCCAAAAGGAAAATGTGATGTCCCTTGTTTAGAAAACAGAAAAAAGGGCACCTGGGTGGCTCAGTGGGTTAAAGCCTCTGCCTTCGGCTCAGGTCATGATCTCAGGGTCCTGGGATTGAGGCCCGCATCGGGCCTGCTTCCTCCTCTCTCTCTGCCTGCCTCTCTGCCTACTTGTGATTTCTCTCTCTGTCAAATAAATAAATAAAATCTTAAAAAAAAAAAAACAGAAAAAAGTGCTGTTTAAGGTATTGAAATATAAAACTTTTCCCTATTTTCCACAGTTTCTCTCAACTTGTCATGATGTTTTTTTATTTTCTATTTAATGTCACTCTAAGGAGAGAATAACTAAAAATTTAAATTATTAGCATGAATTTTATTCTTCCTCTTTATATTGTGCAATGCCAGTTTTCAGTGCAAATATAAAAGCATTTAATTTGTATGTGGAATCACCTAGAATAATACAGACTTTGTATAGGCACATGTATTTTGTTTTTACTAGAACAGCCATAACCATGGACAAAACGGACTTAACTGTTTTTATTTCCTCTCCTGCTATGTGCGTGTTCTACCAGCACTGTCTGCTCAGCTAAGGCTCACTGATGAGCTGGAAACATAAGGAAAAGAGTGTAAATTGTATAGAGACTGAGGGCAGGCTGCCCCACGAGGGCCACTGTGGCATATAGATTGTTTTAAATACAAATACATGAGAGATGGTCAGTGCAAGGACACTCAGACCCTCCTCTTCCCCTGACAGCAGGAAATAAATCTCCCATGGAACAGGTACGTTTCCTGTACCAGGAGGGAGAGACATCCTATCACTGGGATGGGGAATTTAGAGGCCAGAATGTTGTATATGCTCTTGTGACTTCCTACTAATTAACCACCCTGGCCCAGATTCTGTGGAGAATTCCTTACTGATTGAAGCTCTGGAAGTTGTTTTATTTGTCCTGTCAATGCCTCACAGATTTATCGTCTCTGTCTAAAAATTATTAGGACTGTCTGTCTGGGTCATTCTTTCAGTCTCCATTTAATTCCTGGGTCTCCACGTGCATGTCATCAACTTTTGTTTTTCTTCTGTTTATCTGTCTCATGTCAATTTAATTCTTAGTCCAACCAGAAGAATCTTGGCCAGGAAAATATTTCTTCCTCCTTAACAATTGCCATATCTTTTCTTTTCCTTCTAGGTCCGTAATTTCGGCAAACTTAGTTGGCTCTTACAAGAGAACACGAGTAAGGAAGAATACGGTCTTTTGTTTTTCTTAGAATACCATTGTCTTCTAGCAAGTTATAGTCCAAATGGAAAGTGTGGCTCTCAGAGCTGTCAGTCACGGATGGAATGTGTTTCCCATGTGCTGGCTTTGAGGCTCACTAAAATACCGGTGTGTCCATGGGAACCTGGACTCATGAGGCATGGCGGACACCACATGTGAAGAGGACATCCGGGAATGACAGACATGCATTGCCATATCTTCTCTGCTTATTCTAGACTCTTATTCTAGTCCTGTTAGACTTCATTTCCAAAGCACAAGTTCAAAAACAAAATTGCTAAGAATTTTGAGAAGGTGATGCAGAGTATGAAACAAAGCGTGGGCTCTTCTGTGCTTGGGTACCCACCTGTCTGCACAGGTCATGACATCAGAAGGCTGGCCTTGGCGCTGGTGATCTTATGATCTAGAGAACCTACCTTAGGGACTGCCATGGGTGTCGTTAGAAGACCGCCACTTCCTGGACCTTGTGCAAAGGGTCATAGTGGGAAAAACATCCTTTGCTTTGCTTTGTACTTCGGCACCCTTGGTCAGGGTTGTTAGCCTATATGCATAGTCTTGTAAAGGCTCAGAATGGGAAGCTTCTGACTTAGCCTGCGGTGAGTTTCTGTGGTATGCCGTTTGAGTTCACTGGCTTCTATTCACATCTTTCTCACCCCTGGGAAAAAAAATTCCCTTGAGGCAAAAGTTCCTGTGTCATGTTTTTTCTCCAAATCTTTTGTTCTGAGTTATTTAGGTTATGAGATGCCATCCTTAGTTTTTCAGACATTTGATTTTTATTTTTATTTTTTAAATTAACATATAATGTATTATTTGCCCCAGGGGTACAGGTCTGTGGATCAATCATCAGTCTTACACAATTCACAGCACTAACCATAGCACATACCCTCCCCAATGTCCATCACACAGCCACCCTATTCCATCCCTCCTCCCCCACCCCCAGGAGCCCTCGGTTTGTTTCCTGAGATTAAGAGTCTCTAATGGTTTGTCTCTCTCCCCAGTCCCATCAGTTTTCAGACATTTTAAGAAGGACCCAGGTGCAGTTGAGGGAAACCGTGTGTAGGTGTCAGCCATGATGTTGCCCACCGGTCCTATTTCCCCCATGTTTTGCCAAGGAGTTTCTTCCCTAGAGAAGGTGATCACATTTGTCCGAGTCATGAATCTCAATCCCTATTTCCTTAAATATTCCACTCGTTCCTTCAACCTCTTTTTCTTCCCGGTAAAATCCACGTATTCTCCAAGATTTGGTATAATGGAGTCTCTTTTGATGCCCCAGGCCAAACTGGTCAGTCCTTTGCACCCTCTCTTCTCCCGTCTCCGTTCTGGTGTGTACTGGTTTACATGGTGACAACTGGCTTCCAGGTCTGTGTTCTTCCAAAGGCTTCACATTTCTCTGGGATGGGAATTGGTCTTTATTCATTCCGTATCCCTAACACTTCTCACAGGGCTTGGCCCCTGGCTCATGGTCAGCCTCTCTAAAAATGGGTACCTTCAACAGCTATTTCCTTACGTAGTTTCTTCTCACATTTTAGTCTGGTGTTTTCCTCTATTTACTTGGCATATGTTTTTAGTTGTGGAAAATGGAATAGAAAGCATTATCCTATATGCTGATGACATGGCTTTATTATCAATAACTAGACGTTGTCTTAATAGACATTTAATTATTGTCAGAGAGCAGAACATAAAAGTCTCTTTGGAAACCCAATGATTATTTTAAAGGCTCATGGCTAACCACTCTGTGATAGTCCATTCAATTTATTTAAGCTTTTTAAAAAAGATTTTATTTATTTATTTGACAGAGAGAAACACAGGGAGAGAGGGAACACAAGCAGAGGGACTGAGAGAGGGAGAAGCAGGCTTCCTGCAAGCAGGAAGCCTGACGTGGGGCTCCATCCCGGGTCTCCGGGATCATGACCTGAGCCCAAGGCAGCCGCTCAACCAACTGAGCCACCCAGGTGCCCCTATTTAAGGTTTTGAAGGTTAACATGTTTTAAGACATTTCTTGTCCTTTACTAGTTTTTTTTTTATTTTTTTTTTAAACAATGACTACAAATAGCATTTGTTAAGATTAATTTGAAAACACTTGCTTGGTGAGAATTATTGTGGGTATCCTAATGGCCTGTAACTCGGACTTCAAGGGTCAGTTCGTCTGTGTGTTGAAGCAGACCCAGAAACTGTCCTGTGGGTAAAGGATGGCCCTGGGCCACTTCCTGTGGAGTGCATCGACTTCTGTTCACACACACTGTAGTTGATTCTGCAAATCCTACCTCAACCCAGTGGACAGTGAAGGGGTGGGGACCCACCCATATTTTGCAGTATGCAATTTGTACTTTAGATAGTTGTCAGAGTAAAACCCCAAACTCTCTTCTGACCAACATTTGTAAAATCCCTCAGAAATAATATTTATAGACATTTAAATGAAGCATGGCTGCTTAGCACCTCATGTGGAGATCATCCATGAGTGGTAGGCTCTGATACTTTGCCATCACCTGCTTCCTCCTCCTTGTGGTTATTGTAATGATAATTGTGACAAAAGTGAAATAGTCCACCTGTTTTCCAGATCGGGCTGCTAAAAATCATTCGTGGACTTGGCAGACCATTGGATCTCTGCTTACGAGCACTGCATTATTTTGGTCCTCTGTAGACCTTTGCTGAACAGGTGAGGAGTCTCAGTGTATATATTTAAAAACTACTTAAAACTTTTTATCTTAGTTATTACCTGCACATTAGGAACTATCATTGGCATTCATGGGGGTGACATTATGACAGAGTTCCCTTGTGATGTTGTGGTAGGGATTTGCCAAGATGTTCATTCATTCATTTATTTGTGAAGTATTTGACTGACTATTTTTTTCTTTTTTTTTTTTTATTGTTACTAAAATTTTTTTTTCCAGTGTTTCAAGATTCATTCCCCATTCCCCACACCCAGTGCTCCACGCTTTAGGTGTCCCCAGTACCCACCACCAGGCTCTCCCATCCCTCCACCCCCCTCCCTCCAAGTCCCTCAGTTTGTTTCTGTGTTCAAAATCTCTGTTGTTTCGTTTCCCTCCCTAG
>PITA01008008.1:65939-87597 GCA_004023965.1 Spilogale gracilis | reverse complement strand
TGAGTGAAATAAGCCAAGAAGAGAAAGTCAAGTATCGCATGGTTTCACTTACTTGCGGTGCATGAGGGGTAAACTGGAGGACAGTGGGAGAAGGAAAGTAAATGGGAACTAGGGTAATCTAGGGAGGGAAACAAAACAACAGAGACTTTGGACACAGAAACAAACTGAGGGACTTGGAGGGAGGGGGGTGGAGGGATGGAAGAGCCTGGTGGTGGGTACTGGGGACACCTAAAGTGTGGAGCACTGGGTGTGGGGAATGGGGAATGAATCTTGGAACACTGGAAAAAAAATTTTTTTAGTAACAATAAAAAAAAAAAAAAGCTCTGCTATTTTAAACCTAAATCTACAAATGAGGTAGTCAAAAAACTATTCAACTAAACAGCAAATGCACAAAGCCAAATCTAATCACTTTTTAAGTTAGTGTCTATATTAAAATTGTAGGAGTTTCATCTCTTAGCAATGTTCTGAGAGGGGAAAAAGCTTTTACCCAACCCTGGACACTTCTTCTGGAGAAAAACTACAGAAATACTTGTTTTCTTTCCTTCATGAGACGTATCAACCTAACAGATCAGTACGGGAGAGCAGGTTCCAGTCTCTACAAGTAACTCTTTCTTCCCACACATCCTTGGCAATCTGCATATCTGTAAACCAGAAGCAGGTAACTGAGGTACCTAAGGCAATCTTTAGTGTAACTCTGCTCCTCCCTAGACCTGTGGTTTCTTTTAACAGGTATCTTACAAAGAGCACTGAGCTGCCACGCTTTTTTAAAAAAGTCACTTTTTAGCAAAACATTACACCCACCCAAAATCTTCCAGTAACTGATTTATTTCAGAAAAATTGTGCCAGGTGAACATTACAACTACTTATGAAAATGCAGGGATGTAGTTCAAGCACTTTTAGTCCAGGCAATATAGGATATGTGTTCAATGAGTTAGGAAAAATTCAGAATTCACATTTCCAGAGGAATTACCATAATTGATTCAGGGAGGCAAAACATTTGCCAGGTGCAAGATATTTCAAAATCATCATAGCTCACATAAAATAAACCCTACCTTAAGCAAATTCACTAACAAGGGCCACAAAAGTACACAAAACAGTAGTAGAGAACATTAATTTTCAAAAGGATGTATTCAAAATATGAAGTTGTGCACAATTTAAGGGAATCCATTACTGTGCTAAAAAAAAAGTCACATTTATGGTTTATTCCAGAGCAGAACATAAACTATTTCTCTATAATGTATGAGGAAATAAGTACTCACCTCCATTTTCACAGCAGCTGTACTCTGGTCATAATGTCTCATCAAATTTGGGAAAAATGTCATGTTGTAGGCCATTTTCATACATCTGGGAACAGTAATTGGTTCGCAGGTGAAAAGACTGTGCCCTCTTATGAAGGGTAGAAAAACACATATCCACAAAAATGTCAACATTTCCATTTTCTTCAAATTCCTGGTTTTACCACATGGCTGGGATTAATCGCTCTTTTCATGTTCGGATTTCCATCCAAAAATAAAATGTTCAAATTCCTCTTTCATTATTTTGCCATTTTGCCATTTTGAAGGAAACTCTTTTCCTGAAATGAGTTCTGGGTCAATCACTGTAAAAACAACCAAGAGAGGCCATCTGGGACATTTGTCACAAACTCAAAGGCGGGCATCAACGCGCAGTTAAGATTTCCACTCCGGGTAACACTGGGAAAATGACGGAAAATTCCGTCCTTTCGAGATACTCTTCACCTGCTTTGGCACAGACTACAGAATCTGTTGAGGAAGTCTCATCCTTAGGAAACTGATGGAACGTCTGTGTTCTCTGGAACACACGGTAAAAGGCGGACAGAGGATGAGTGAGGTGGAGGGGATAAAAAGTCACGCTGGGTTTGGGAATAAGTTAAAAAGTATTACTAGAATCGTGAAATCTAAGGGCCCCTGTTAGATATCTGATTACGCACAAGAAAACTGAGGCCCCTGGAAACTCCTTAAGACCGAATGAGCTCCTAAACTCTTGGAGGACTCACTCCGAGGAGCCGGTTTCTGCGGCCGTCTCTGGGAGATTGACTTGCCTGTTTTTCAAAAGGCCGGCTAGGGGGAGACGTCTAGGATTCCTCCCGGAGCAGCGAAAGTAGTTCTCACCGGCTGGGGCGAGGAGTGACCCCACCGAAAGGGAAAAGGAACAAAGCCGGACCGGGAAGGTGACGGATGTCTGGGGGAGGAACGTCCGTGGGCCCAGAGTCGCGACGAACCGCACCCCCGCCCCCACCCCCCGCCCGCGCCCGGTGCCAGGCTTCCAGCGCGGGCGCGGCAACTCGCCCCACACCCCCGCACCTGCCGCGGGCCTGAGCCGGGCAGTAGCGTCCCCGCCCGGCCAGGCGGCGCGGGGCCCCGGCGGCGTCCCTCGGGAGCTCGCCCTGACTTCTGCGGGAACTCCGGCCTGCGCGGCCTGTCCCGCCGCCGCCGGCCCCGCACCTGTGGCTCTCGGCCCGCCGCGCGCCCCCGAGGCCCGGCCGCTCGGTCCCGGACCCACCCGGCCGCCGCCGCCCGCGCAGCCCGCCCGCGCAGCCTCACCTCCCTCCGCTCCTCGTCCGGTCGAGCGTCCGCCCGCCGCAACCCTACTGTGGCTCCGGGAAGCGTCCGGATCTCCAGCAGCCTCCGGAGCGGCCCGGGGAGCGAGGGCTGAGCGATCCCGCGAGACTGCGCCGCCAGGTCGGGCGGGCAGGTCTGGGCTCGCGGCGGCGGCGGCGGCGGCGGACCTGGCCCTCCGCCCGGCCCCGCCTGCGCGACGGCCCGGGCGGCGCCCCAGGGACCGGTGTCGGGCTGCGGGTCCCGCGGTGCGGCCGGCAGGTCCCCTCCACCTTGCAGTCTGCTCCGGTAGCCGCAGCACACCACTGTGCCGCGGGTCTCGCTCTCCCGGCCCAGAGGGCTGACGCCCGGAAGGGTTTTCTTGAAGCTCTTTGTGGTCCCCCAAATAAAACCTGCTTTAAGAGAACCCACTGCATTTTGGATCTCAGGACACACAAGAATTCTCTGTAAAGTCAATTGTCCAAGTATTCTTAGTTGGAAAGTGGGTAACTTCCTGGATAATTGTCCTTAAAAAAAAAATCCCTTTTGTTAATTTTGGGAGTCTGGCCACCAACCTGAGGCGCAGGTGGCAGTGGGATTCCCCCGTAGCGGGTCCCACAGTTTTACTGACGCAAAACCCTGATAGAAATAGAACTACTTTACCAGTCAATCTAGCTGTTAGTCCCAACCATGCCACACATTATCTCATGTGCTTCCCCTATTATTCATCCCTCTTTTCTTCCTAACACCCAACCACCAGGGATCTTTTCCCTCTCTCCATAGTTTCATCTTTTCTAGACTGTCATATAGTTGGAAGTGTATAATATGTAGTCTTTTCAGATTGGCCTCTTTGACTTAGTAATATTCTTCAATGTTTTCTCATGGCTTGGCAGGTCATTTCTTATTAGTGCTGAATAAAATTCCTTTGGATGTACTATCATTTATTTATCCATTCACCTCCACAGGGAGGTCTTGGTTGATTCCATGTTTTAGCAATTGTGACTAAAACTGCTAAACACCCCGTGTGCAGGTTTTAGCGTCGGTGTTAAGTTTTTAACTCTTTTGGGCAAAAAAAAAAAAAAAAAAAGGAGTCCGATTGCTGGATCATAGGGTAAGAGCATGTTTAGTTTTATAAGAAACTGCCAAACTGTCTTCCAAAGTAGCTATACCATTTTGCATGACTACTAGCAAAGTCAGAGTTCCTGTTGCTCCACATCAACAGGATTTGGTGTTATCATTCCAGAGTTTGACTACTCTAAAAGCGAGTGGAATTCCATTGTTGGTTGAACTTGCACTTCGCTGATGACACATGATGCGAACATCTTTTCACGCACTATTTACCGTCTATGTATCTCTTTGATGAGGTCTTTGTTAAGGTCTTTGGCCTATTTTTTTTTTTTTAAGATTTTTATTTATTTGACAGAGAGAAACACAGCCAGAGAGGGAACACAAGCAGGGGGAGTGAGAGAGGGAGAAGCAGGCTTCCCGCCTGAGCAGGAAGCCGGATGTGGGACTCGATCCCGAATCTCCGGGATCATGACCTGAGCCGAAGGCAGTCGCTTAACCAACTGAGCCACCCAGGTGCCCCTGGCCTATTTTTTAATTGGGTTATTTGTTTTCTTTTGGTTGGGTTTTAAAAGTCTTTTGTATATTTTGTATAATAGTCTTTTATCAGATATATCTTTTGCAAATATTTTCTCCCAGTCTGTGGCTTATCTTCTAATTCTCTTGACGTTGACTTTCACAGAGCAGAAGTGTTTGATTTTAATGAAGTCCAGCTCATTGACTATTTCATTCATGGATCATGCCTTTGGTGCCAGTACAGAAAATGTCATCACCAAAGCCAAGGGCTTCCAGACTTTCTCCTATGTTGTCTTCTAAGAGTTTTATAGTTTTCTGTTTTATGTTTATATCTATGATCTATTTGGGGTTAATTTTTGTGCAGATTTTGTGTAAGATTTGTGGCCAGATTCGTTGTTTCGCTTGGGACTATCCAGCTGTTCCAGCATTACTGGCTGAAAAGATGCTTTTTGCTCCGTGTATTGTCTTCGCTCCTTTGTCAAGGATGATTTGCTACATTTATTTGGGTGTATTTCTGGACTCTCTATCCTGTTCATAATGAACAAAGCTGGACCAGGCAGGTGACAGAATGTCTGGGGGAAGAAGACTGTGGGCCCTGAGTCACAAGTAACTGCACCCTCCAACACACATGTCCTGTCCAGGCTTCTAGCAGCGGGCAGGGTGACTCGCCCCACACCCCAGCACCTGTCCCTGCATTGGCCCTCTCTATCGGTACGAGTTTTGCAACAGCATTTGCTCACTTCATGTCCCTCTGCCATAGTTTGGTAATTCTCAAATTATTTCAAACTTTTTTGTTACTATTCTATCTGTAATTGTGATCTGTGATCAGTGATTATGACTCACTGAAAGCTCAGACTGTGGTTAGCATTTTTTAATTAAGGGAGTGCATTGTTTCTTTAGACATAATGCTATTGCACACTTACTAGACTACAGCATAGTGTAAACATAACTTTTACATGCACCAGGAAACCAAACACATTCATCTGACTTGCTTTATTGCAATTTTTGCTTTATTGCAGTGGTCTGGAACCAAACCAGAGTGTCTCTGAGATATGTGTGTATCTGCTTACATTACACATCTGGTTTTGCATGCTGTCTACTTTTTCCTTTAGAACCCTTAGCATATTAATCATAGTTCTTTTAAATCCCTGGTCTGATAAGTCCAGCATTTCTGTATATCTGAGCCTGGTTCTGGAGCTTGCTCTGTTTCTTCAGATTGAGTTTTTCTGCATTGTAAATATGCCCTGTAGCTTTTTGTTGAAAGTCAGACATGATGTACTAGGAAAAAAAACTGTAGTAAATGAGGGTTTAGCGATGTGATACTAAGGTGGGGTGGGGGTCACCTAGTGGTTCAGTCGGTTAAGCGTCTGCCTTCAGCTCAGGTCATGATCCCAGGGTCCTACGATTGAGTCCCATATTGGGCTCACTGCCCAGATCCTGCTTCTCCCTCTCCCCCTGCTGCTTCCCCTGCTGCTCCCCCTGCTTGTGCATTCTCTTGCTCTCTCTCCTGCTCTCTGTCAAATAAATAAATAAAAAGCATTCTATAAATCTATGAATCTATCTTTTAGGGAGCCTGTGACCTTTACAAGTGCTTATCAGTTTATCCGCTTCTCAGGCTAGACAATATCACCAGAGTGAGTTGATTGGGGTCAGGTATTTTTCTTCCCCTAAGTCTGATAGGCTCTGATAAAATCCCAATAGGTTAGGTTTTGGCAAAATAATTTCCCTGGAAGTCAGGCCTTATTAAGAAGAACAGAATGCTCAGGCATATTTCATTATAGTTTCTTTCCTCCTTCCCCTGCCAGAAACATGAGGGGATTTTTCTCCACTAGTCACTATCAGCACCTGGTAGAGCTTCGGGAAGTAAAACTCACAAGTGTGGGGGTTCCCTGAAGACTGGGTCCCTTTGGGGTTTTTAACTCTCAGACTTGTCCACAGTGAGACTCCAGCAAATCATCAATTATAGTTCAGGTTTTCCTATCCCCTGCTGGTTCCTCTGGAAGGTTTCTGCTCTGGTAAGTTGTGAATCTCTGTATCTCTCCAATTTGGGGGGCAGCAGTTGGCTTTATGATCTCAAATCTCTGAGAGCTCTAAGAAGAGTTACTGATTTTAAGTTTATTCAGTTTTTCACTTATTCAGATGGAGTGATGGCTGCTCAGTTATTTACATGCCAGAGAAGTAACTCCAATTCTTCATCTTCTAAAATAAGTATTGCTTTAAGAAATTGGTCAACATGGGGCACCTGGGTGGCTCCGTTGGTTAAGCAACTGCTTTTGGCTCAGGTCATGATCCTGGAGACCCGGGATCGAGCCCCACATCAGGCTTCCTGCAGGAAGCCTGCTTCTCCCTCTCTCAGTCCCTCTGTTTGTGTTCCCTCTCTTGCTGTGTTTCTCTCTGTCAAATAAATAAATAAAATCTTTAAAAAAAAAAAAAGAAATTGGTCAACATTTTAAGTTGCTACTGCCATAGCAGAATTAAAATTAAGTTCAAACATTCCAAGAGCTATAATAACTCAGGAAAGTTATGTAATTTAGCATTGCTGTTACTAGAACACTAATTACATGAAAATTGTGATTATAATCACAAAATTAAGTGATTTTGCTAAAATGAAGAGCAGAAAATAAAGTTTATGGAGTAAACATATCATTATAAATTGTGCTAAGTTTTTATTTTATTACTTATCCAAACATCTCCAGCCCATCACCAGGCTAAGCAGATGCACACAATAATAATTACATTTCTTGAACTTTATAATCTGCCTATCTCATTAAAACATAGCTTTATATTGGGGTGCCGGGGTGGCTCAGTGGATTAAGCCTCTGCCTTCAGCTCAGGTCATGATCTCAGAGTCCTGGCATGGAGCCCCACATCACACTGAGCCCCACATAGGGCTCTCTGCTCAGCAGGGAGCCTGCTTCCCCTTCTCTCTCTGCCTGCCTCTCTGCCTACCTGTGATCTCTCTCTGTCAAGTAAATAAATAAAATCTTTATTTAAAGAAAACCTAAAAACATAGCTTTATACATTTAATTTTTTTTTAATTTTATGATAAAGGTAGGGAGGCTGAACCCATTTTATTTATTTATTTTTTAGCTTGATTTATGGCTTTTAAGTATGTAGGCATATAGTATGGTGTCCTTCTTTGTACTCTTGCCTAGGCCCTGCAAATGTTGGTCGTCCTGTGGATAGATGTGCTGGTGATCACTGACCTGATGATGCCCAGGCTTTAGGAGTGGAAGGAGAAAACAGCAGTAGGGGGACCCCAGCTGGAGGAGGCTGGATGAGCAAGAGCAAAGAAGGTAACAGGGAGAGAGGGACTCCCAAACTCTTGTTGCCCAAGACTGCCTACGACCAACCCCCTCCAAGTGACAGGTGCATATGTGATGGCTTCTTGACTTAATCTGGGGGAGTCTTTGAACACAAAGCAGAGGATAGCCTTTATTTTAAAACTTTCCCTTGATGGGCATGGCCTGCCACTCCCTGCT
Source organism: Spilogale gracilis (assembly GCA_004023965.1). Classification (NCBI taxonomy): domain Eukaryota; kingdom Metazoa; phylum Chordata; class Mammalia; order Carnivora; family Mephitidae; genus Spilogale; species Spilogale gracilis. The sequence continues at coordinate 79,979 of PITA01008008.1, read as the reverse complement.
CTAAAAGCTAATTGCTGCAGCATCTCTAGAATAGCCACTGATCTCTTGCTGTGGTTGTACCCATTATGGTTGGCCAGAAATAATACACCTTCTAATGACTACCTCCAGCATTACCGGAAGTAAAAATTTCGGTAGTAACATGACACTGCAGGGAAGAGACGCCTATTTTAATGACAGTTTGATGCATAAGATTGTCTCTGGAGCTCTGATATTGTCATTTGCAAATAAAAAGATTCATAATGCTAAAGAGAAATAGTTTCAGCTCTGTTAACACTTCAAGTTATACTGTGTGCCTGTGAGTTTACTGTGACTAGTTTTGTTTTTAGTGCTTTCAATATCTGCCATCTGGCCACCTTTAATATTTAAGATTTTATCTCTTTTCCTAGCAAAGCAGCCATATAAAGTCAAATATCAGAAATGGTTATTTTCCTCTAGAACTTGTAGCATCTAGGAAAGGGCTTTGGTCTCAGATTTAGTGACATAGATAATAGCTACATGCATTTCCTTTGCTATGCAAAACCAGCTTTACCCCTAACTGTGCATGATGGGCTGTTAATGACTATATGTATTTTTTTAATTGTCTTAAAAACAAATGGGATAAGTATGTATCATAGGATGACAAATGAAGCAAAATATAAATTCAATTTTAGAGAAAGTGGAGTTAAAGAAATATTACTATTTTTGCAACTCCATAGAAAAATTGGAGGAGGTGGGCTTTGGGGAGCAAGGTGAATGCAAATTTATAAAGAGATTTGATGTACCAAATATGGCCCTGTGGGTTGGGAGACAGTTTAGAGGTAGCAAAGGGATAATTTAATACAATAGGTCTTGTGTGTTTTTGCTTGAAGGCAGAGGTAGAGATAGGCCCTGACTTTAATGACGCTTAAGCTTGAGGGCCTTTCCACAGCTCTAATTCTATATTTGAAATCTTATGTTACTTTTTAAAAAAAGGGTCCCCCAAATTGTGTAAGTCTCAACAACCTCACCATCAGAATGTATTCCTCCCGAGGGGTGCCTGGGTGGCTCAGTCCGTTAAACATCTGCCTTCGGCTCAGGTCATGATCCCAGGGTCCTGGGATGGAGTCCTGCATTGGGCTCCTTGCTCAGCCGGGAGCCTGCTTCTCCCTCTCCCTCCCTCCACCTGCCACTCTGCCTACTTGTGCCTTGTGCTCTCTCTCTGTCAAATAAATAAATAAAATCTTAAAAAGAAAAGAAAAGAAAAGAAAAGAAAAGAAAAGAAAAGAAAAGAAAAGAAAAGAAAAGAAAAGAAAACGAACGTATTCCTCCCAAGGGGAGGAAAATATTATAATGGAGACCAGGGAATAAGTCAGGGAGATTTTGAGGCTGTTAATAACAATGAGGAGACTTGATTTCCACTAAAACGGGGAATCGTGGAAGGGGAGGCCGCCGACCTAAGTTCTCATTAATATTAAACTTTGTAGAACCAGTTAAGACTTCTGTTTGTGTAACTTTAACAAAATTTAAAACATGTATGTATGTATGTGTGGAGGCACGGAGGTGTTTGAGGGAAAATGGAGCTGGGCAGTATGAACACCAAGTTTCTTATTGCAGAAATCTTCAAGCAGGATAAGTCCTCCCAGTCTTTGTCCCTTGGCCCCTGCTTCCGAAGGGCAAGAGAGGGGTGGGAGGTGGGGGGCCCCTGAAAGAGGAAATGCTTTACCACTCTGCTTCCATCTCCATTCATGATGAGGAATTGCTTTCCCTCAGGGAGTTTTCTCCACTATCTTCTCCCATGGGCTGGCTTTTTTCTCACATTGTTGTATCAGAAAGTGGAATCCAAACTCAAGGTGGATTCAGCCTCCAAATGAAGTTGCTAATGGACAAATAAAGCCACAATTATAATATTGTATACCCGAAACTCATATAATGTCGTATACAAACTTTACGTCAAACTTGGGTCAATTTTACTCTCTTTGTAAATATAATTTTGGATGGTCGCTTCTTTTTCTTTTTCTTTTTTAAGATTTTATTTACTTGAGAGAGAGAGAGCCCATGCATAGAAATAGAAGGAGAAACAGACCCCTGTTGTATAGGGAGCCCAATGTCGGGCTCAATCCCAGGACCCTGGGATCTTGACCTGAGCCAAGGGCAGATGCTTAACCGACTGAGTCACCCAGGTGCCCCAGACACTCACTTTTAATTTTAAGACATGTCTTTTACTTAAATGACTCTACTTTTGCTTACATTAAATGGATTATAACCTTCAGGGTAGTATTTTATTAAAAAGAGAGAAAGATGATTTAAACAGGAACTTCATGAATCGAATATTTCATTTTAGTAAAAACTCTAGATAAAATAAATCTTGCATTTTAATTTAACAAATCCATTAGAGCAAAAATGACAGAGAATAATAGGGGCAGTTCAACAACTGGAGACATGAGATTACAAAAGCTGTTCTCCAGGTTTATTATATAGTTATAAGACAAATATAAAAGTTATAGAATGTTTTCCTAAATAAATTTTAATGGGTTAAAAACAAAGACACATTTGGCAGGTCTACACTTGAGTGGGGGCAGACCAGTGTTTAGGGTGGGGGGCAGGGTGTCAGAGATGGAAAAGAGAAATAAAAAGATATATTCCCAAGGAGGTAGGAGAAACTATTAACATTAGGTCCCTTATGATGGGTTGGATTAAGTTGAGTCTAAGGCAGAGACTGATGTACAAAGAGAACTTGTACTGAGTATATATTACTATTGTAAAAAAAAAATCTGAAGAAAAATTTCACAATGTAGTATACATTCAACAGCAAAGAGCAAAAATGAAATTAAAATACAATGGTAAAAACAACAATTTACCACCTGACATTGAGGAGAAAGGACAAAATCCACAACACTTGTTACCAAAGTTGGGTTCTTAGGCTGAACAAGGATAGACCTAAGTCAGGACCCCAAAATCAAAGGCAAAAGCAAGGCTTTGTTAGGGCCACAGCTCAAGATGAAGGGAGACAGCACTAGGAGACACTAGGTAGGCTGAATTCCACCAACTGAAGGGAGATCACGCCTACATAGAGAAAGTTGCGGCTCAGGTTCCCCTGTGAGCCCAATATACTAATAAGTGCAACTGAAAAAATGCCTCATCCTGATTGGCTGGAAGGGCTTCATCCTGATTGGTCAGGATTGGCAGGCAACTCAGGCAGCTGATTGGTGGGTTTTAGATCCTGGGTCCGCTGTTTTAAGTCTCCATTGTATATAGGGCCACATCCTGGTTCTGTTCTTTTAGAGAAGTGGTTTAAGAGTAACAGGCAACAGGGGCACCTGGGTGGCTCAGCGGATTGAGCCTCTGCATTCAGCTCAGGGTCCTGGGATCGAGCCCCACATGCTCAGTGGGGAGCCTGCTTCCCCTTCTCCCTCTTCCTACTTGTAATCTCTCTGTCAAATAAATAACATGGGGGTTGGGGGGTGGATAACAGCCAACAGAGAATATCCGAGGTGCACAGTGTTTTTCATCTGGGGCTTGTTCACATGATCCCTAGCTGTCTCACACTGACAACATCAGATTCTAGCAAGGATGTGGAATAACTGGGACACTCATTCATCCCTGGTGGGAACACAAAGTGGTACAGTTACAAAACTAAATGTACTGTTACCATAATATCATATAATCCAGCAGTCAATCCAAGATCCTTGGTAGCTTCTACTCAAATGAATTGAAAACCTATGTCCATGAAGAAACTTGCACACTGATGTGTATGGCAACTTTACCCATAATTTCAAGACCTGGAAGCAACCAAGATATCCTTCAGTTTGTGTTGAAGTCCTAACCATCAAATAATAGAGGGTGGGGGTTTTGATAAGGAATGAGAGTGAGTCCCCATAATGGGATTAGTATCCTTACAAGAGGAAGAGACACCAGAGCTCTCTTTTTCCATCATGTGATGACAAAGACAGAAAGTGTGCACTTGGAAGCCAAGAATAAAGCTATCACAAAGTACAAAGAACCAGATCTGCTGACTCCTTGATTTTAGACTCCTCAGCCTCCAGAACTGTGAGGGATAAATGTTTGTTGCTTAAGTCACTCCATCTATGGTATTTTGTTGTAGCACCATAAGCTGACTGAGACAGTGGGTGAATGAATAAATAAACTATGGTACATTCAGAATATGGAATATTTATCATTGAACATTAAAAAAGAAATGAGCTATCTGGGGTGCCTCGGTGGCTCAGTCGTTAAGCATCTGCCTTCCACTCAGGTCATGATCCCTGAATTCCGGGATCGAGCCCCACATCAGACTCCCTGCTAGGCAGGAAGCCTGCTTCTCCCTGTCTCACTCCCCCTGCCTCTGTTCCCTCTATTGCTGTGTTTCTCTCTGTCAAATAAGTAAATACAATCTTAAAAAAAAAAGAAAAAGAAAAAAGAAATGAGCTACCAAGCCATAAAAAGGCATGAAGAAACCCTAAAAGCATATTACTAACTAAAGAAGCCCATTTGGAAAAGGCTAAGTGTGATAGGATAAGTCCAAATATATGGTACTTAGGAAAAGGCAAAACTATGGACACAATAAAAAGGACCAGTGGTTGCCAGGGAGTGAAGGGAAAGTGGGATGAAGAGACAGAATGAACACAGAGGACTTTTAGAGCAGTGAAACCATTCTGAATGATACTATAAGTGTGGACACAAGCCATTTTACATCCATCAAAACCCATGGAATATACAACACCAAGAGGGAACCCTAACATACAGTATGGACTCTGGATGGGGCGCCTGGGTAGCTCCGTAAGTTAGGTGTCTGCCTTTGGCTCAGGTCATGATCTCAGAGTCTTGGGATTGAGCCCTGTATAGGGCTCCCTGCTCAGCGGGAGTTTCCTTGTCCCTCTCCCTCTGCCCCTGCCCCCTGCTCATGCTGGCTCTCTCACTCTCTCTTTCAAATAAATAAAATCTTCAACAAAAAGTAGTAGGACTCTGATTGATAATGATGATGTTAATGTAGGTTCATCAGTTGTAACAAACGTACCACTCTAGTATGGGGTGTTGATAGTGAGGGAGTGTGCTTGTGAGGACCGAGGTATATGGGAGCTCTCTGTACTTCCCACTCAATTTTGCTGTAAACCTAAAACTGTTCTGAAATACAAAGTTCCTTTAAAAAGAAAAAGAAAGCATTCCGTGAAAACTTCCCTGAACAAGACTGGCACCTTGGGTTTGAGAGCCTGATGGTTAATTTCAAGAGGTGGAAGAAGTGAGAGGATCCTATTAGGGTCTTAAAAAGCTATAGGCAAGAAGGAGATGAGATTATAAGATGCTCTAAAATAATTAGATAAATAGGTAAAATAAAAAGAAGGTCTATAAGCAGACAGACAAGTACTTATACTACTCTGCCTAGAAGCAGCAGTCAAGAACCTAGCAGTGGGATGGAGGTGAGGGGTAATAGAGGATTCCCACTGTCCCACATCAATTCAAGAATAACTAAGTCCTACTGTGTGTATCTGGGGAATGCAAGGGGAAGGGCTGTTGTACCAGGACCCCAAGAGGTGTCAGAAAAAAAAAATACTAGTAGGGAAATGAGCGATACTTACTGCCTGTTCTAAGGGAGAAATTAAATAAAGTGGAGGAAATTTCTAGAAAAGTGTATATGTCTTGGTCATGTTTCATCCAGTTTGGCAACTGGAATTCTCATTTTAAGAAATCTATATAGCAGAGAGCTATACTACCAAACTGCACAAAACATTGGAATGGAGACATTCCTTGGCTTTTTTCCTGCTGGACTAGTTTAACTATGATTGAAGTGTTGGCAGCCCATTGTATTCAACAAGAAAAATAGTCATTTGAGACATTTTGTGACTATCATGAGCTGCAGAGAAACTGTATCGGGAGGAAAAAACTGGACACATCTCGGACATCAGGCATGATTGTTAGATCTGCTTTTATCATTTTATTTGGCATTTGATTCCCTGCTGAATGAAGCCCTTTGCGTAAGCCCATCTCATACATTTTTCTAAACCTAATTTATGTACACTTCTATTTCTGGGTAGGATGGAAACTCTCACAATGGAAAATTGATTCTCTTTTGGGAAAGGAATTTTTTTTTTCTAATTCCTCCCATACTTTTGATAATGAGCCTTTTTAAAAATGTCTCCTGATCATGATCCCGAGCTTCAAATAACAGTGAAATTCCTTAGAAAGAGGAAGAAAAATGACTTTGAGGAGGGAGAAGCCTGGAAAATGAATGAGTTATTTGGTGACATCTGGCGTTCTCCCTGATGAAAGGCGTTGGGGGACTACTTAAAACCACCAGCTTTTGTGAAGGTAAGTATTGTCCCTGCTGGCAGTCTTTCCCTTTATCCTGGGTAGCAAGAGGTGGCATAGGGTGGCTAATGGACAGGGCTGTAGCTTTAGACTTCCTGGGTTAGAAATCTGTGCTAGACTTTTACTGACTCTGTGCCCTAGGCAAATGTCTTCAGTTCTCCATCCCGGCTTCTGTATCTGTCAGATCAGTTCAAAGATAATAATATATTTCTCCCTGGTTGCTGTGAGACTTAAGAATTAATTTACATAAAGCATTACAACTGTTACCTGGCAAGTAGTGAGATGTCCGATTAATGCTGGCTACTAAGCCCATTGAGGAATGTTCTTGCAAGCCTTCTGGGATATAGGCAGTTAACGGTGACATGACCCATTCTGATCAGGACATCAGGCATTCCCTATCTCTTTCCATCTCAGGAGGGGTTTCTGATAATCACACAGCAAACATTTACTCTTGGCCATGAATTTACGCATTAACTGGGTGGGTCTTCTGGTCTCAGTGAAGCTTCTTCATGCATCCATGGTCTGCTACAGGCTGGCAAGGTGGTCATACGCCCAGAGGCTGGCTGGGTATTGGCTGTGCCACTTCTCTTCCCCATACCTCCTTGTGTTCTCCAGCAGGCCAGTCTAGCTAGCGTTTGTTCACAGGGTTCTCAGAGTTTCTAGAAGGAGAGCAAAACTCTGTAAGGCCTTTTGAGACCTAGACTCAGAACTGGCAGAATATTACCTCTGTTGCCTTCTCTTTGGTAAAGTGAGCCACCCAGATTCAAGGGGTGGGGGGGATGCCATGTCTCAGTGGGAGGGGCTTCAACTTTGTCTTGCAAAGGGGAATGGGTAAAGGGAAGAAAGTGTAGCTGCTTTTGTAAACCGTCTACACTACCCAATTTAATGATTTCTTCTACAGCATTTCTAGCAGGTGGTCACAGGGGACCCCTTGAAAGATGGGCAGATCACTGTTTTACAAGGCAGCTCTGTGTTGGAACATTCTTCATTATCATGCCTCTATAAGGACACTGACTCTCATAGAACCTTTGAATCATAGGATTGAAGGTCATGCAGGCAACAAACATGTTGAAGCCAGATTCCTGTACAGGAAGCCACAGGAAGTCTGCAGTTTCCATGGATTTGTCCCAGTTCTACCTTTCCGAGCAAAACAAAGCATTGTGTATTTGTTACTCATTTGTTTCTAAGGGATTCTTACCAAGGCCTACATGGGCATTACATAACAGGTACACATTTCATTCATTCATTTTCCTCCCAATCTATTTATCCATGCATTCAGTATCTATTGAGTAGATTCCGTGGCCAGGCACTCATCTTCAAAGGAGTAAGAGCATGACATTTCAAATCACTTAGATTTACCGATCACTCTCATTTTACCACTTGCCAACTCTGTGACTTGGCAAGTTCTTTAATTTCTCCAATTTGCAATTTTCTCATCTGAAAAATGGATATGTAATTACTCCTACCTCACAGAGTGGTTGTGATAATTCAACTAAATAACAAATACAAAGGGCCTGGCATTTAGTAGGCACTTGCTTATTGGTACCTATCACCATTATTATTACTCTTAAGGGATGATCCCTGCCCCGGACATTTCCTGGGATCTCACTGTCTCCTGGGGTATCTGAGTACTCCCCAGGTCTTGGCAGTAAGTTATATTTTACATAGACAATATAGTGTAGCACAGCAGTTTGAATCAATGGCCTTTGCAGTCAGACATATCTGGATTTGAATCCTGGCTCAGCCATTCACTAATCCGTGACTTATACTCTCAAAGCTTTAGTTTATGAATCTGAAAAATTAGAAGAATGATAATTCATAGATTTGATTTCAGGATGATGTGAGAGAAAGTACATAAAACCCTTAGCATGGTGCCTAATATTTAGTAAGTCCCTCCACTGCCTGCTCTCCACCTAATGGAAGCTATGAATTTAATTTGATGCATTTTCATGATGCCTAGCATGATGCCCTAGAAAGAATCAGAAGAAAACTTGAATCAAGTTACTCCAGCTCTTGGGGTCTTCACCTCAAAGAAGGAAGAGGATGGATCCTGAGGTCTCCAGGACAGCTTACAGCTACTGTAACTCGAGATTCTCTTCTTTCAGGTTCTCTCATTCCTTTGATCAGAAATACAATTGTGGAGGACTGTCAAGTAGAGAGCGTGAGAAAGTGAAGTTCAAAGTCCTTCCAAGATTAAGTCATCCCTCACTGTGAGAGTCTCTTCTCCGCTTCCCAAGAATATGCCAGGCCACCCTCTCATTGACATTCAAGTACCATGGTCTGGAAGGCCAAAGTTAGGGAGAAATTGTCCACTTCTGTCCAGACTTTGGGCCAGGAGTTTAATAAAGTGCTAGATAGAATACAGGGCATTACAGCAGCTGAAACTGAGGGGACAGGCAGCTAGACAGAGACTGTGCTGGGAAGCAAAAATGCCACTGTCAAATGTCACAGGTAAATACTTAAAAAGCTTAACTGTTTTTCTTACATTTCCCTTTCCATGTCCTTGGAAGTGTGAGAAAACGACTGTTTGCTTCTTCCTCTGCATCGTCTCATGTGCTTTGTGTGTGCGTGTATGTGATTTTCTTCAAGTGACAATCTCATATACATAACAGGTGTAGAAATAACCTAAAACTGAAAAACCGTAATAATGAACGACCAGGGACTAACTTCCTGTCACTGGCTTAACTCTTGTTCAGAGGTTAGAAAGGAAGATTGTAGCAAATTATTTACTTCTGTGTTCTAATGCCTTATGCTAAGGCTGAGCATGTACTTAAAAAAAACTGACCTAGGTCTTGGCAGATGATGTCCCTGAAGTTAAGTCTCCCAGGCATGAGAATTGGATCCAACATGAGAAGAAGTTTGCAGAATGAAGGTGGATCCTGTGATTTTTTTCTCCCTTTAATGTTAAGAGCTCCCGCTAGTGTTAAAGTGTATCTCCAGGAAATATTCAGAGCAGTCCACGACTTTGGCCGGCTTAAGTGAAAGTTCTGACGTGTCTGTACTCGAGTCATCACGTTATACTAAGAGCAACTTATCCAGGCTCATAGCTGCATGCCGGCCAATCCTATTGTTGTTGGCTTAGGTTCCATTTAGGGTTCAACATTCCTTTTATGTTTAACCTCTCCGCAAAAGGCTCCCTTGTAAGTTATTTAAGAAATGTACCATATTTAACCATCTAGTTGAACAATGAAAAAAATACTTATTTTTTTTACCCTCATGATAGAACGTTCCACTCCCGGGGTGCCTCATTAGCACTGTTTCTGACTTGGACCCAGATGCTCCTTCAACACCACAGTGGAGACGGTCATGTCTGGTGAAATTCCTGTCCCTTTCAATTGGAATATTGCTCTCTATGCAGCTGACAATATATAGGCGTATCTATGTTATTTGTGTAAAAAATAAGTATCCAGAGGCTAGTTGGCTCTAGCCACGAAAAGAGAAGAGATCTGTGGGAGACAGTGCTAGTTTTGGCACAAAATAATAGATTTTGTAAGAAATCAAGCCCCACCATATATCAGGGCTACTATAAAACTTTTGTGAACATTTATAAATCTTTCTTATCTTTAAGACTACAATAAGGAGGGGCTCTTGGGTGGCTCACTCGGTTAAACGTCCAACTCTTGGTTTCTGTTCAGTCAGGATCTCAGCGTCATGGGATCGAGCCCCACATCCGGCTCCATGCTCAGCTCTGGGTCTACTTGTCCCTGTCTCCCCCCTCCCCCTCCGCACTCTCTCTTTCTCCCTAATAAATAAATAATATCTTTAAAAAAAAAGAATTTAATAAGGAAAAGTTGGTCAGACATAAGCTTACTATGCAGTGTGTTGTGGGTAAAGCCTCGTGGCTGTCATGACAGTGTCAGAAAAATCACCCCTGGGAACAAAATAGTGATTGGCAAGAAAACTTATATCATTGTGGCAGGCCTCCGGCTCTGCACTCCGCGCAGAATCTGAAGACTCTCTCTCTCTAGCCCTCTGCCCCTCCCCTCCTCTCTCCCTCTCTCTCAAATAAAGAAATAAAATCTTTAAAAAAAAATAAATTGAGCTCATTGTTTATGGGGACCACCAGACACCTGTTTCCTGTGATTGGAGGAAGTTTTGTGTGTTTGTTTGTTTGTTTGTTTGTTTGTTTTTAAATTCCTACCTCTATTTGCCTGATAGTTCCACTTTCTCAAGTTTGGTTTTTGTTCTGTAATTCTTCCTTCTCTCCTCCATCCCTGAAAAGGTGGGAGATTTCAATATTTTGTGGAAAAGACCACCAGCTCCTGGATCGGGGAAGATCCCCTTCTCGGTTTCCCCCATCCGGGTATTTGCTTACCCCAGCGCATCGCATTCTTGTTTATGGGTCTGTCCCTCCAGCACTAACCTGACGACCCCCAGCACTTGCAAGCACAGAGGGTTCCACCTCCTTGCATCACTAATTCTTATGCCCGGCCCCGGCCCCCGCAGACCCCAAGAGCTCAGAACAGAGTGCTGGAATGAATGACTATTACAGCTTATGAAACATATTCATTTATTCAGCGTCAAAATTCTTTATGTAGAATATTTTAACATGAGAAATGTATGCCAGAAACTTTACATATATTAACATTAACATGTGAGGAATAAATTTACTTAAAATACCATGTACTGTGCTGTTTATCATTGGTTCATCGTAATCTCATCAATTTTTCAGGAACTTCCAACATCAGCAGATGGCACTAATAAATATTGCCATGGCACTGAATTGGAAATTGGTTGATATTTTTCGACATGCACTTCTAAAAAAACAAATAAAATGAATAGAACTTCCTTAATTCAAATGATAATAATAACTGGGCTTTACTTAGCATTTTCCAGTTAACAAAGTGCTTTTATACCTTTGTCTCAATTCTGTCTCAAATTCTGTCAATGTGCTGGGAAAATTTTATTATGAACTTTAGATTTTTGTTGACATCTCATGTAATCACAGTAACAGGATAACTTACGCCATGTAATGATTGTATTATTAATTTGTATTTATGACACACCAACCTTTCAAAGACCAAAATTTTCTATGGAAAATTTAGCCATGATCCTACACATGAGAACTGAACAATAACTCAGACAATAATAATTTAGTGAACTATTTTTCTGGCTCATTAAACAGTAACGATTCCTTTCATTTATGTGGTGTGCTGTGAGTGCAAAGTGCTCGCATAGACACAGCGTCCTCTGAGGCTTACCACAGCCCTATAATGTGGGTGAAGAGACTAGCTTTCCTCCTGTCCTTTCCCATTCTTCATGCCTCCTCTTGGGTCCCATTGGGTGCCCTCCCTAGCTTCACTTGCTTGGGCTTAATATGGCATAAATCTTAGCAAAACTCCAGCAACACATGAATGGTGATTAATATTGGTTTTACTTAGAAAATTACAAGGAAATACTTAGGTTAAAACTCATTTCTAAGAGCACAGAGTTATCTGATACGAGGGTCCCATACAGGAGTGTCTACCTTTCCTCTCCCCTCCCAACCAGACAGAGTCATGCTTTCTCCCCACAGCTTCTAGAAACTATAACTCTACTTTCGAACTTTGTGGATACGCCTATTCTGAACAGTTTCTATAAATGGGATCATTCAATGTGTGTGTTTGGTGGCTAACATTCTCTTAGCACAGTATTTTCAAGATTCATTCATGTCTATTAGGTCTGAATGGTGTGAGGCACTGTTCAGTTCTACTTCCTTACTGATTGTCTGCGTGGTTGTTTTCTTAATAAAAGTGGGGTGAAGGGGCGCCGGGGTGGCTCAGTTGATTAAGCGACTGCCTTCAGCTCAGGTCATGATCCCAGAGACCCGGGATCAAGGCCCACATCAGACTCCCTGCTCGGCGGGAAGCCTGCTTCTTCCTCTCTCACTCCCCCTGCTTGTGTTCCCTCTCTGGCTGTGTTTCTCTCTGTCAAATAATAAAATCTTTAAAAAAAAAAAAAAGTGGGATGAAGAATGATTCTATCCTTTTGTTCAACCCTGTAACTTGAAGAATTATATATAAAGTGTCTTCCCAAAAATGGATGAAATAACTATAATAGGTTCATTGCAGCTGTAACAGGTGAGAAAAACAAGTAAAAATGTACAAACTGCAACATATGATGATTTTATATAAAGAACCCAATGGGTAAAGACTTTCCATTGCTATAAGAAGTCACATTTTTGAGGGCACCTGGGTGGCTCAGTGGGTTAAAGCCTCTGCCTTCAGCTCAGATCATGATCTCAGGGTCCTGGGATTGAGGCCCGCATGGGGCTCTCTGCTCCACAGGGAGCCTGCTTCCTCCTCTCTCTCTCTGCCTGCCTCTCTGCCTACTTCTTGTGATCTCTCTCTGTCAAATAAGTAAATAATATTGTTTAAAAAAAAAAGAAGTCACATTTTTGAGAGGGGCAAAAAAGGGATTATGTTGATTCTTTTATCTTGTTAAAATGGGACCTTACAGAGTAGTAATCAAGTTTACACAAAATGTCTCTTGCAAAGTGTCTTCTGCAAGACAGGGAAGTATCTTTAAAATGAGTCAAAGATGGCAGTGGACGGTGTCTGCAAAGGCATATGAGAATCAGGCTGATGCAACGTGCGTTGCTTCCAGGATCTAACCTACAGCACGCTGACCGGAGCTGCCAATACTGTATTATATACTTGAAATTTGCTAAAAGAGTAGAACTTTTTTTTAAAAGATTTTATTTATTTATTTGACAGAGAGAGAGAGAGATTAAAAGTAGGCAGAGAGGCAGACAGAGAAAGAGTGGGAGACAGGCTCCCTGCTGAGCAGAGAGCCCCATGTGGGACTCGATCCCAGGACTCTGAGATCATGACCTGAGCCAGAGGCAGAGGCTTAACCCTCTGAGCCATCCAGGTGCCCTAAAGGAGTAGATCTTAAATGTTCTTACAACACACACACACACACACACACACACACACACACACACACACAGAGGAATGGAGGTGTTAACAAACCTTATTAAGGTTTCCAACTCACATGTATATTAGATCACCATAGTGCACCCCTTAAATTTATTCAACATTATGCATCAATTATATCTCAATAAAGCTAGAAAATAAAACAGAAAAGTGTACAGTACTTTGTTGCATTTGTCAATGCCACTGTTGTGAGCATGTGCAATGACGGGCTATCAGACCTATCAGACCTGTTCGGCAGGAATGCTGTTTATCAGGAGAAGCATTGACTTTACTATCTAGCGCTCAGTCCTGACATATGCATCATCCAATTTCAAGGATTTAATTGGCATGTTTGAGTTAATATTAAGGACTGTCTTCCATTGAGACGGCGAGCATGGAAGAAAGGGGAACCCTCTTGCACTGCTGGGGGGAATGCAAACTGTGTGGGCACTTTGGAAAACAATACAGAGTATCCTCAAAATGTTAAAAATAGAACTGTCCTATGATTCAGCAATCAAGCTACTAGATATTTATCCAAAGGATACAAAAATACAGATTCGAAGGAATACATGCACCCCGATGTTTATAGCAACATTATCAACAAATAGCCAGACTATGGAGAGAGTCTAAATGTCCATTGACTGATGAGTGGATAAAGAAGATGTGGGATATATAAACCATGGAATATTACTCAGCCATCAAAAGAATGAAATCTTGCCATTTGCAATGACATTATGCTAAGTGAAATAAGTCAGAGAAAGATAAGTACCATATGATTTCACTCACATGAGGAATTTAGGAAACAAAACAGATAAACATATGGAAGGGGGAAAAAAAAAGAGAAAAAAAAAACCCTAAGAGACTCTTAATGATAGAGAACACA